>CAUYRT010066042.1:0-48084 GCA_963574885.1 Lepilemur ruficaudatus
GTGAGGGATGGGAAGGGAAGGGAAGGGAAGGGAGGGGAGGGGAGGGGAGGGGAGGGAAGGGAAGGGAAGGGAAGGGAAGGGAAGGGAAGGGAAGGGAAGGGAAGGGAAGGGAAGGGAAGGGAAGGGAAGGGAAGGGAAGGGAAGGGAGACTCAATTTTGGAAATTAAAAAAAATTTCTGTTACTGGTCACTGAGCTTTTATACACACACATACAACTTATACATACATAATAACTCTGTACCCATGAATTTAATTTTTTGTTTTAATTTCTCATTCCCAAGAGCACTGATTCCCCATTATATGTGCTATTCCAGATTTCTTTTAAAAAAGATTTTTCTAGTCATATTTAAATATCATCCCTCTATAAAACATGACAAAAATAAAATAAGATTCCATGCAAACAGAAATCAAAAGAACAAGTATAACCATTTTCATATCAGATAAAATTGACTTTAAGCCAACAAATGTAAAGAAAGACAAAAAGGGTCATTATGTAATTGTAAAGGGAGCTATCCAACAAGAAGACATAACAATTGTAAACATATATGCAGCCAACACAGGAGCTCCCAGATACACAAAGCAAATCTTATTAGAGCTAAGCAAAGAAATAAATAGTACCATAGTAATTGCTGGGGACCTCAATACCCACTGTCACAGCTTGATAAATAATCTAAGCAGAAAATAGAGAAATAATGGTCTTAAACCAAACTCTAAATCAAATGAACCTAACAGACATTTACAGAACATTCTACCCCAAATCTACAGAATACACATGCTTCTCAGCAGCACAGGGGACACTCTCCAAGACTGATCATATCTTATGCCACAAAACAGGTCTCAACAAATTCAAAAAATTAAAATCATACCATGTATCTTCTCAGACCATAGTGGAATAAAACTAAAAATCAATCACAAGACAAAACTAAAACCTACACAATGTCACGGAAACTGAACAACTTGCTATTGAATGTTTTGGGACCAAGAATGAAATTAAGATGGAAATCAAAAAATTCTTTGAGCTGAATGACAAAGGGGACATAAGCAATCAAAATCCTTGGGACACAGCAAAAGTATTCCATAGGGGAAAATTCATAGCCTTAAATGCCTACATTAAAAAGAAAGATCACAAATTGATAACCTAATGTCACACCTCAAGGAACTAGAAAATGAAGAACAAACCAAACCCAAAGCCAGCAGAAGAAAAGATATAATGAAGATCAGAGCAGAACTAAATGAACTGGAGAACAAGAAAAAAATGCAAAGGATTAACACAATAAAAAGTTGGTTCTTTGAATAAACAAAATTGGCAGACTTCTTGCTAAATTAACCAAGAACAGAAGAGGAGGAACCCAAATAAGCTCAAATAGAAATGAAAAAAGTGACATTACGACTGATAACTGTAGAAATATAAAGCATCATCCATGAATACTAAGTAAATTTTTATGTGCATAAACTAGAGAATGTAGGGGAAATTGACAAGTTTCTGGAAACATACAACCTTCCAAGATTCAACCAGGAAGAAATAGAACTCCTGAACAGACCAATAATGATCAGTGAGATCAAATTAGTAATAACCCCCCCAAAAAAAAGCCCTGGACCAAATGGATTCACAGCTAAATTACATCAGGACTACAAAGAAGACCTGGTACCTATAATACAGAAATTATTCAGTAATACTGAGAAGGAGGAAATCCTCCCCAACTCATTCTATGAAGCCAGTGTCACTTTGATACCAAAGCCAGGAAGGACACACACACAAAAAAACTACAGACCAATATCCCTTATGAATGTTGATGTAAAAATCCTCAATAAAATGCTAGCAAACTGAATTCAACAGTACATCAAAAAATAATCCAATTCACCACATAAATAGAAATAAAAACAAAGACTATATGATCCTCTCAACAGATGCAGAAAAAGCATTTGACAAAATTCAGCACCCTTTTATGATAAGAACACTTAACAAAATAGGCATAGGTGGGACTTACCTAAAAATGATACAAGCCATATATGACAAACCCACAGCCAACATCATACTAAATGGGGAAAAATTGAAAGCATTCCCACTTAGAATTGGAACCAGACAAGGTTGCCCTCTATCACCACTTCTATTCAATATAGTGAAGTTAGAAGTCCTAGCCAGAGCAATCAGACAAGAGAAGGAAATCAAGGGCATCTAAATGGGGGCAGAAGATGTCAAACTATCACTCTTTGCTGACGACATGATTTTATTTCTAGAAAACCCCAAAGATTCTGCCATAAGACTACTGAAATAGATCAACAAATTCAGCAAAGTCTCAGGCTACAAAATCAATGTACAGAAATCAGTAGCATTCCTATATACCAACAACAGTCAAACTGAGAACCAAATCAAAGACTCAATACTCTTCACAATAGCAACAAAGAAAATAAAATACCTAGGAATATATTTAACTAAGGAGGTGAAAGACCTCTACAAGGAGAACTAGGAAACACTGAGGAAGGAAATAGCAGAAGACATAAACAGGTGGAAGATCATACCATGCTCATGGGTGGGCAGAATCAACATTGTTAAAATGTCTCTACTACCCAAAGTTATCTACAGGTTCAATGCAATCCTTATTAAAATACCAACATCATTTTTTTCAGATCTAGAAATTATAATTCTGTGCTTCAAATGGAACCAGAGAAGACCCCACATAGCAAAAGCAATCTTAAGCAAAAAGAACAAATTGGGAGGCATCAATTTATCAGACTTCAAGCTACACTACAAGTCTATAGTAACTAAAACAGCATGGTACTGGCACAAGAACAGAGACACAGACCAATGGAACAGAACTGAGAACTCAGATATAAAACCATCCTCATATAGCCATCTAATCTTTGACAAAGCAGAGAAAACCATACACTGGGCAAAAGAATCCCCATTCAATACATGGTGCTGGGAAAATTGGATAGCCACATGCAGAAGAATGAAACAGGATCCACACCTCTCACCACTCACAAAAATTAATTCAAGATGGATAAATGACTTAGATCGAAGACAAGAAACCACAAGAATTCTAGGGGAAAATGTAGGGAAAACTTTTCAGCCTAGGCAAAGAATTTATGAGAAAGATCCCAATGGCAATCATAGCAACAAAAAAAATTAATAAATTGGATTTGGTTAAACTAAAAAGTTTCTGTACAGCTAAGGAAATAATCAACAAACAGAGAACTTACAAAATGGAAGAAAATATTCACAAACTACACATCCAATAAAGGGCTAATAACCAGAATTTACAAAGAACTGAAGCAAATCAGCAAGAAAAAGAAACACACAACCCTATTAAAAAGTATACAAAGGACATGAACAAATACTTCCCCAAAGAAAGACAAATGGCCAATAAATATGAAAAAATGCTCAACGCCCCTTATCATCAGGGAAATGCAAATTAAAATCATAATGAGATATCACTTTACCCCAGTTAGAATGGCTTTTATTAAAAAGTCCAAAAACAATTGATGCTGGTGTGGATGCAGAGAGAAAGGAACATTTATACACTGTTGGTGGGACTACAAATTAGTACAGCCTCTAGGGAAAACACTATGGAGATTCCTCAAAGAACTAAAAGACATACCATTAGATCAAGCAATTCCTCTACTGAGTGTTTACACCCAAAGGAAAAGAAGTAATTTTATCAGAAAATCTCCTACATGTGAATGTTTATTGTGACATAGTTCACAGTTGCAAATATGTGGAATCAATCCAAGTGCCCATCAATTCATGAGTAGATTAATAAAATGTGGTTTACGTATACCATGGAGTACTGTTCAGCCATAAAAAAATGAATTAATACCTTTTGCAACAATCTAGATGGAATTGGAGACCATTCTCCTAAGTGAAGTATCGCAAGAATGAAAAAACACACACCATATATACTATTAAATTAGAACTAACCGATGAGCACATAAGTGCACAGAGGGAAGTAGAGCTCAGTGGAAAGTAATCTTAGGAAGGAAGGGAGGGGCATAAACCAACCTTATGGACAGTATGTACACTATTTGGGTGATGGGCACACCTATAGCCAGGACTCAAGCATTATAAAAACGATCCATATAACCTAAAACATTTGTACCGCCTTAATATTTTGAAATAAAAAACAATAAGTATAAACCAAACTCAACCATAAATAGATTCAAGTCCTGAAAACTTTGGCAAACTATATTTAGTAGTATATCAGAAGATAATAAACTATAACCACATAGGACTACTTTAAGGAATCATGAATGGCTTAGTATGAAAATGAGAGAATTCTATTTCATGTAAATTATACCTCTCTAAAAATGATTATTTTAAAAGTATGATATACTCTAATATTTAAAAATGTAATATCAGATATGTATATATAAGATAAAATTATATACTATATACATAGACTATAAGGAAATACAACAAAATATTTTTGGTGATAGACTTATGGGTGATGTTTATTTTTCTTTGTGCTCTTTTGTAGTTTGCAAATAATCTACCAACAATATAAGACAACGTTATAATAACAAGAAAAATATGTGAATTGCTGTCAGGGTCTCAAAAGAAATTAAATGATCAAATGTAGATGGTTTAGAAAAGAAAGACCACAATTTTTATTTTGTTTTGGGGGTGTTTCAGTATGTAACTTTCTTTGGGAACACCTCTTAGGGCCAGAAAGTTCTAGCTGTGTATCAGCAGCAGCAAAGCCATAAAATCAAGTGGCAATCTCAAAACTGTCCCCAAATCTTAACTTACACGTTGTTTTTGTTTAGTTATATTTGGTCCTTCACACTCCCTTTTAGTGACAGTTGATTACAAGTTGATTGAAATAGATAATTAACATCAGTGGGTTTTCTTCCCAATTGCTCCTGATTGTTTTTATAATGACTAAACTAATAATTTATACTCTGATATTCCAATTAAACTTTCTTTTCTTAAATAAATACATTTCCTAATGAATTTTTGGATTACATTACTCAACCTGAAATAAGTACCATAAAATTTGACAGTTTTAATTTTATAACCTTATTTTGTAACAAAATTGATATTCCGTACATTTAAATTTATAGACTTGATACCAGATATCAATCCTGATGAGCAATCAACAGGAAAAAATGATTTTGTTCTGTTTGAGACACCCCTTCATTTAAATATATAGACTAAATATCAATTCTGGTAACTAATTATCATGGAAAAATGATCTTGTTCTCTTTAAGACCAATATTTTATTGGCTGAGTTAGCGTTATTGATACATTGCTATTGAAATCTCTTTAGAGTACATGTGTATGTTAGCCACCTTAAAGTGTTTTTCCTTCTTTATGATTAATAGAAAAAGAGGTAAAGTTTAATATTGTGAAATTATTTTTAAAATATAATTTATGGATATGAGGAACTTGTGTTTGGAAATTTACTGAATTGAAACTAATTAACATTCTAATTTTATTCCTAATGTGCTGCTGCTCTTTTGTTTGAAAATAAATGAAGAGAAGAGAAACTGAGCTTTTAAGACTGATCTATTGACAGTCTAATTAATGTGCTGTACCATTTCATTAGCATTCAGATGTTTTATGCAGATTGGCAAAGCCCTTGTGATTGCATAATCTACTGGAGGATTGGAATTTAGATGGCCACCCTCACAAAGAGGCCAGGTCAGTGTCTGAAGGCCCAAGATTTAAAGGGTTTTAGGGAATTACAGTTCTGGGCTCTGAGCAGCTCACACCCAAGCAGATGTCAGTTGCCTGGAAGTCGTCATGAGGACAGATGGTAGTCTTTCTTAGAGCAAAGAAGAACCATTGTTGGTGCTTTGTGGTGAAAAATTGAAAGGAATTCTGGTTAATACCTCCTTATAAGGATAATCTGGAAATAAATGGCTGAACTCGTCCATACACAGTTAGATAGTATCCACAGAAAACTCACACACAGGAAAAGCCAGTTGGCAGTCCCTATACAGTCTATCTTGTAGTCACCTACTACTGGCCAAATCAACTTCTCAGTCTTCACCTTCACCCCCTGTATGTATACAGCAAGTGTATAAAATGTGATTCTAGTTTATCTTCTACTTCTTTCTCCTTTTCTTCTTCCTCCTTCTCTTCTTCCTCCTTCTCCTTCGTCATAGTTAATATTACTCAAATATGTGACCCAATCAGATGTCTTCTTATGACTCTAAGCCCAATCTATGGATTTTCTTCCTGAAATGGTATTTAGCTAAGCATCACCACATGCCCCGTACTAGAGTCACAGTAACACAAACAAGCAGAAAGATCTCTGCCCTCCCAGGATCTCCAATATAGTTGGGAGTATAGTCAGCACATTAGTTAGCAGCACCAAAGAGATCGCAAATTATCTTAAGGGCAAAGAAGAAAATGAGCAGGGCACTACGCCAGAGGACAAAAGGTCGAACTTTTATATAGGATCACTTTTCAGAAGAAATGACATTTTAACTTAAGACATAGGATAAGAGGAAGCTCAGCAAAGATCCAGGGAGGGCTTTAAGAGGGAACAGCAGGCAAAGAGGCTGTGAGACAGCAGAGAGCTCGGTGCATTTGAGGAAGTGGCAGAAAGCACGTGAGAGTCAGTCAGCGTGGTTAACAAGCAAGAAGGGCTGCAAGATGATGAGTTTGCAAAGGAGTCCAGCCAGCTCCTGCAGAGCCTCGTCAGCCACAAGACACATTTAGATTTCATTCTATGCACAGTGGTTTTATTCAGGGAAGTTATTTATATATTTAATATTTGTATATTTTATTGTGAAATATAATGCATATTTATATAGAGATAAATATTTAATGCATTTATAAAGGTACACAAAGCATAAAATTATAAATTATTAGAAAGTAGTTGTGAAAACAAATGTAAGGCAAGAAATAGAACCTTGCCAGCACCTCAGAAATCCCTCCTCTGCTCCTTGATAATCCAAACTACCCTCCCCTCCGCCCCAGGTTTGGGCCATAATCCCAAATGTTGAAATCCCAAAATATAAAAATCTCTAAAATCTAAACTCTTGAAAATCACAATCCTGAATGATCAAAATTCCAAAAATAATTCTGGAAAAAACAAAAATTATTTAAAAGATGAATAGTTACATTTTTAAAAGGGAAATTATTTGGGGAACATAAACCATGACAGAACACTTCATAGGCCATTTTACACAATGAAATAGGCAACAACAACATACATGTATTTGTAAGCATGAACACCCAGGTATACTAATTACAGTGGCACAGGCATAACCGTCATGAGCAGATGAATCATATTCATAAAGAAATAGGTGAAAAAGCAAACATGTAAACACACATCACTGCGGTTGGTAATTGCGTGCATCCAGTTTTATAACTACGGTCATCTGAAATACCACAATGGACAACCGAAGACTTTTTAGGAGATGTATCAAAAACTGTGATGTTCACTACAGAACATGCAGTTGGCCAAAGAACTGAGATCTCCAGAAATATCTGTCGCCAAGGTAAATATACAAAAAAGTCATCTCTTCACTTATTGAGGAAGTTTCAATGTTCTCATGTTGAGAATCAAGGAAGCCAATATTGTAACTCTTAGTCTGAGACAGAAAGCTCCAGGGCCTTGGGGGCCACTGATGAAAAGTCTGTCTCAGCTCCCAGAGAGGGACCAATTTGCCTTCTGTGTTTGATCTCTCTGTGGCCCCCAGTGATTGGATGGTGCCTGCCAACAATGAGAGCAGATCTTCCCTGCTTAGTCTACTGAGAGTCACACACTAATCTCTGGAAACATCTTCATGGACAAACCCAAAATAATGCTTGAGCAGGTTTCTACATATTCCTTAATTCAATCAAGTAGACACCTAAAATTAAGTCCACACATTCACCCCCCTCATCAACTTGGCATCCATACCCGTCCCCTTAGACCATACTTAATTTATAAAGATAATAACAAGCTAGTAGTTCTGCCTAACATGATACAAGTAACACGATGCAACTATCCTGTGTACAACCCGAATCACACTAATCCCTTCCCCAGAATGCAGCTTTCAGAATTTTAACACTTTAGGACTTTGATTTTGGGGATTTTAGACTTTAGTGATTTCAATATTTGGGATTATGGCGTCTGGGATTATGATTGGCACTGCCTCCTCCCATTGGTAACTGGTATTTTGAGTTTTATGGTAATAATTCACTTGCTCCTATTTATACTTTTCCCACTCAAGTATAAATTGCTAAATACTATAACTTAGCTTTCAAGGTTTTTAAACTTTATGTGAAGAAATTATTCTATCGTTTTGTGTCGAGCTTCTTTTGCTAAATATCACTGATACAACTTCAATTTCATTTTAGAAATTCATCCATGTTGTTTCATTTACGTATTTCATTTCCCTGTACTTTATTCATTTGTACGGCTCTATAGTGTCTATTGCATCTATCCCTCAATTTAACGCTTGTGTTCATTCTATTTTCAATGTACATTGGGGTGTCCCCACCTAGATCTACTGTGAACATTGCAGATACGAGCATTCTCGTGCTCCTGGTGCATATGTTCACTCATTCTTGTTGCCATGTCTCTGGGAATAGAACTGTTGTGCGTCTTCAAGTTTGATAGGCAACGCCTCTTTTTTGCAAAGTGGTGTTGCCAGTTAAAGTTTGCTCTAACAATGTGTGAGATCTCCTTGCCCACAGCTTCACCATCAACTGATACTGCCATTCTTTCCAGTGTTGACACCTATGGTGGGCAATTTTGTCTTTTAAAAGGTTATTATGGATGTTGTGTGATGCAACAAAGTAAAGTAAGTGGGATAAATTCTGAAGATGAAACTATTAATAAAAGGACATCTTGATAAATTGGATGTAAGGAATTAAGAAAAGAGAAATGCCAATTATGACTTCCACACTTCTGATTTTATTAATTTGATGATAATGGTATAATTTCTGAGATGTAGAGATTGGGACTGAAGAGAGTTGAAGCTGGAGGCGGATCATCAGTTTATCTGGGCACTTTCTATGTGAGATATCTATTAGATACACACTCAGTGTCAAATAGGAGTTTCAATATAAATGCCTGGAGCTCAGAGGAGAAGGCACCAACAGATACATGTGTTTGCTATTTGGAAAATGGTATCATTTAGGGAAAAATACAGATAAACCATGAAGTGGGTCTCAGACTTAGCCTCGAACTTTTAATACTTTGGAGATCTTATGGAAAAGGTAAAGCCGGAAAGCAGCAGCTAGCAAGGAAGGGAGAAAAATTAAGAACATAGTTTTAAAAACAAACAAATGAAAACAAAAAAGGCATATCAGGGAAAGACTGGCAAATTGTGCCAAATGTTGCTAATAGATTAAAAAAAAAACAGTGAATTCATCTACATAGGAGATTGGTGATCTGGAAAAAAATAAGTGGTTTCAGTGAGCTGGTAGGAAGATAAGCATAATTGTAATGGCTGAAAAGGGACTTTGGAAAGTAGAGACAGTATGTGTAGAATATTCTCAGGTTGTTTGGGAAGAGAAAAGAGAAATGGGTCAGAGGCTAAAGGAGGGAGAAGGTCAGGCAAATTTTTATAAAGATGAAAAGTACAAGAATCTTTTTATGTTCTGATGTAATGATCTAGTAGCAAAAGATACATCGAAGACACAGAAGACAGAGGAGAAAAGAAAGAAGCAATGTCACGGTGAAGGGCAGAGGCCGTGCAGGTTCCAAGCAGGAAAGGAAGCCTTGCCTTCAAGAGAGGCAGGGGCACACTTTTCCTTGACCGGGTAAGGATGATGGGTAGTGAGATGCAGGAGGAAGACGGAGGTGGCGGAGGGTAGGGGAGAACGATCCCAAGGGCTTCCATTTTCTGAACAAAGTTTGAGTGATTTTTCAAGTTGTCAAGAGGAGAGAAAAGACTAACCAAACCAAACCAAAAAAACACCTCACCCTTACCAGGAAAGAATAAAACTGAAAGCTGAAATCACGTTTGCTCTAAGTATGAATTAAAATAGAGACCAATTACAAAGGTTGATCTCCTCCAACAATATTCGACTATAAATGTGCTTGTAGGAGTAGAGTTGGCTAAGTTAGCAGCAAGAAACAGAATAACTGACATGCAGCAGGTGAAGCAAACAGATTTCTTTGCTATCATTTAATAGGAAGTTTAGAGGTCTGTGCTTGCTGGTATTGATTCAGCTGCTAAGTGATACTATTGGGACCCAGGCTTTCTCTCTCTTTTCTTGCTGCCATGCTCAGCATATTGGCTTTCATTCTCATTACATCATTATTCATGGCAAGAATAAGAGGAAGGGGCTTCACCAGCTTCAGTAATCTTCTTTTAGGAAAACAAAAGGTTACCAAGAAACATCCACCAGACTTCTCCTTACATCTTAGTTGCTAGGCCTGTGATACATAGCCAATACTAGCTGCAAGGGAGCCAGGAAGAGTGAGTATCTGAAGATTTTTGCCCTGAAAAACACTATGGTTCAGTTAGTAAAGAAGAATAAAAAAAAAAAGAAAGAATATGTGTTTAAACAAATAGCTGTGCCTGCCACGCATGAAGATATGAAGATAGGGGAAATTTGAGTTCAAATACATTGGGGATTATAAAGTTAATTTAATAGAGGAAGAGAGAGAAAGGATTAAAGTTCTCTACAAGAGAGTCATTATCTACACTAAAAGGGTCCAATTGGCAACTATAGAGGATCTTGAAAATAAAAGTAAAACATTTGTGGGAGCTGGTGAGAGCAATTTGTGAAGAAGGGTTTATAGACAATTTTTAGTTATTGCCTCTACTTTGGACAAAAATACACTTACTTGCATATGCAATTTCTAGTATTTGCTAGTTTTTAAAGAACAATAAATCTTCCAGAACATAATCTTCATCTAAAATAAAATAATGATTCAACAAATTACAGAGGTAGACTAATTTTTAAGTTCATTCATTCTGAAAGATAAAATATATGCCATCATGCTATGATTTCTTTTATCTAATTAAAATGAAATACAGTACTTATCTCTTTCCAAATTGCCATCTTTTTTTTTTTTTTTTTTTTTTTTTGGTGGCCCAGACTATTTTTTATGACCAAGGCTGGATTTTTCTACACTAAGTATTATAATGCATTATTATAATTTATTTATTATTAATATAATTAATTATAATAACAGAGAAGCACTAAACTCCATCTAGACAAAACTAATACTACAAGTAGGCAAGGGGAGAGTTTAATTTTTAAAAAGCATAGCACTCTAGTGTCTCTACTGAATCATCTAATTGTTTGGACCTGGTCAGGAACAGGCACAGGCTACCTGTGCTATTCACAACAAGGTGCTATCCACCATCTAAGCAAATGCTGAGAAGCTCTTTAATATTCGGTGTTTGCTTCTGTGTGACCTATTATTAATATTATGATGACTATTCCATGAATAATTTGCTACCAAAATGTTTTTTAACAACAGAAACTCACAAGAAAATTGTTCTCTCTCCTACTTTGATTGTAGGGAATTGCAAACTCAGTCAGATACATACAGATAAGTGGTGAAAAAATCCAAGTTTTAGATACATAATGATAATCTGTGATCCATAGTATCCACATTCTAAAGAATCACTTCTAGATCCCTGGAAGAATAAATCCATCTTGCTACAGCCTGGCCCTACATATTGGTATAGTGATAATAATGTTAATGATGGAAGCTAACACGTATTGAGTGCTTGCTAGGTACCAGGTACTCTACTGGGGACATCACTTGTCTCATTCAATACTCAAAAGAATGTTTTATGGTTCATAGGAGAATCATCTTTATTCTACAGAGGAAGCTGAGGCTGGTAGAGATTGAGTAATGTTTCTAAAATGACAAAACTAAAATGAAATGAAGCCAGGATTAGAACTTGGGCAACTGAATTTCAGACTCTATGATTTTAATCACAGTTTTGCCCCTACCCCACTCCCTAAAAAATAGGTAAAAGCCTCACCTCCAGATCATTTTCGTAAGTGGCACAAGTCTTAGTCCATTTCCTTCTACTATAAAAGAATACCATAGATGGGGTAATTTATTTAAAAAAGATATTTGGCTCACAGTTCTGGAGGCTAGGAAGTGCAGGTTTGAGGGGCTGCATTTGGTAAGGGCTTTCTTGGTATGTTACAACATGGTAGAAAGCATCACATGGCAAGGAAACCAGACCAAACTTAGCCTTTTTATCAGGGACTCACGCTCATGACAACTAACCCACTTCCGCAGTAACATTAACCCACGGCCCCCATGACCTAGCCACTTCTTACAGATCCTGCCTTCCAACACTGTTACAATGGCA
This sequence comes from Lepilemur ruficaudatus, assembly GCA_963574885.1. Classification (NCBI taxonomy): domain Eukaryota; kingdom Metazoa; phylum Chordata; class Mammalia; order Primates; family Lepilemuridae; genus Lepilemur; species Lepilemur ruficaudatus. The sequence continues at coordinate 12,235 of CAUYRT010066042.1, forward strand.
GCTAAATTTCAGTATGAATTTGGAGGGGACATGCAAACCATGGCAGCATATATTTAAAAAATAAAAGAGGCATAGTAAACAGGATTCAGCTCTAAACTTGAACTCCCAGTTGGCTAACAAGGAGATGATCATAAACTTCCTGATTTTACTCAACAGTCTTCCCTGATAAAGTCAGCCAGGGGTTACCAGATTTCTATTTCCCTGCAATCTTAGAAGAAATATATTCAAGAGAAAAAGAAAAAAACAAAAACAAAATTTGGCTGAAATTTGAACCTAGACTGGTTTATAAATGTAACATACACGGCATGGCATCACAGAACTAATTTGAGTGTAAGAGGAAAATGCTAGCATTCCCTGTTATGCCGCTGCTCCATGATGGTCATGTGCCCCTTTTAATTTTTCTAACATTCCTTTATTTGCATTCTTGAGGGTTCTGTGCGTTATCTTCCTCTAAAGGAAAGGACACAAAGTATAATATCATACAGTTCCCATATATTCATGAAGGGCTAAGTGCCACTGGTGAATCCTAGCATTGCTTCGTCATACTGGATTGAATGGACAGAGGCAGAGGCAGGTGTATAGTTCAGTAGTTCTTCACTCCTTTAGCCATTTGTTTCCAAATTGGAGATGCCATTTACATTTAGACTAGCTGTCATTTTCATTTTTCTTCAAGCGCTGTTAACGAAACAGCCCATATAATAAAGTAACTTTAATTTTTCCCGAGGATCAATCTTTACTTGTTACGGAGAAAACTTGCCAAAACCTACCGCATTTTAAATCAGTATCTAAGATATCATGATAAACCTACACAAGCTGAAATTGTTTTATTTCCTGTTATTTATCTTAACAATATTGTAATGTAAGAGTGGCATGTGAAATACTCAGAAAACCTCATAACAAACAGTAGTTTTTAAGAAAAATGGTAATCTACTCCTGACCTAATTTGCCAATTCATATTCAAATTTGAACAGCCAAGTCGCATCAATAAATTTTTCTAAAACCAGGAAACACAGGATTTTCCATTATGAAAAGCATCCTGTCTTTGCTAATTGCCAAATGTCATTAAACCTGTCAGGATATCTGCTAGGTAGATTTGTAGATGGCAAACTCAATATCATACAAGGAAACAAAAGCAAAATAATTTAGATTTTCAGTTATATGTGTAAAAAAACAAGGAAACTATGTTTATTCAAAGTGGTGGTTTTTTTCTTTTGGAAACGAGGTTGGATTAGTGCCCTAAATCACTCACACGTCATATTAAAAATACAACCTGTTCTTTAATACCTGCTTTTGTGATGTATACAAGCTTGTAGGAGAGTAGTAAATAAAGACGTGATGTCGACACACAGCATCGGCGTGACTGACACTATTGCAACTGCACAGGGCAAACCGCAGAGGAATGTGAGTTGCTCGTTCACTCCCAGCTCTCTCCGACACTTGGTTACACTTGGGGGTCTGTTTGGGGATGATTTGTGCATGTTACGCTCCACTCTGTGCATTTCCTCATCGATTAATTTCGCACCACCAATCCTTCCTTATAGCTTCTGCTGGTAAGTTCCCTTCACCTTTTATAAAAGATATAACTTCCTATACTTACTGTATTATCTCTTTATTAAAAACTAACATCTTTACTTGTGCTAGGATTTTTATTAGGATTATTATTATTTCTATGGTCCTTCTGATTACATAGTCATGTGGTTTGCTAACATTATTTTTCCCATAAGCCTCATTATTTTTACCACATATTTCTGCAAGGTTTTTTAGGAGCATGTATATTGCAATACAGTAAAATATATGAACAATAGGTATTACACATAGATTATATGAAGACTCTCACGAGACATTTGCCTTTTCTTCAATTCAGGAATGTTACAACCTTTCATAAAGAATTAGTTTGTCTTTAACTTACGAGCATTGAAAACTATGCAATTTCTCTCTTTATATTAGATGCCTGTAGAGAAATTTGGAACTCACCCTATCAAGTGTGTGAGATTTGATAACATAGTTTTGTATTAAACTTATTACTGACTCCCTCCATTTCTTCTTTGTTGATGATGGCGTATGTTGGTATTTTATCTTTCTTCTCCTATGCCTTTTGCAATCCTGATGCTCTATATGTATAATTCTAAGCTGCCATTAATGTTGTCTAAAGAAAGGAGGGAAGTTTTATATACATACGTGCACACATATTTATATATACACACATTCACATATACATATATAGATATAAATAGCACACATATGCAGATAAGTATGCTCAAATTACTTAGTTATTTAAATAGAAGTTGAATGTAAGTAGCAGGTAGAAGGAGCCCAAAATAAGTCACTTGAAATTAAATAGAAAAAGGCCAATTGACTACCTGCCTCTTTACAACTTTTACACCGGTTGTTTTGGAGTTGTGGAAAGAATGTCTCTAATGCCCCACTAGGATACCATTTGTCACATTGGAATAGTACCAACATTTCCTACAAGGCATTATGGATTCATTAAGAAGTTAGCGAATTCTCTCAAAGTCCCTAACTCACCCCCAGCGAGCATTAAGAGACTGAGAGAATCTGAGTCAGCAAGTCGTAAACTTTGCGTATATACAACGAAGAAAGAAGAATTGGAGGCACAGAGTGTTCTAGTTGTAAAAAGTTAAGACATACAATAAAATAGCTTAAGGAACTTACATCATCTCAATTTCATCAAAGTATTAATACAGAATGCAAGGGAGACATAGGTTGACTCACTTTGATTAACCTGAGATTCTAAATTTCATATATTTCATTCATTCATTGAATACGTATTTATTGCCTGCTGGGGTGATACATACACGACTCTGTTGATATCTCACCTAGATTCCCTTTCCTAGGAGCTGCCTGCACCCCCAGGTGCTGTGAGGATTGCCTGCTAATAGCTCACAGCTGTATCGTTCTTGAGACTTGTTCTCAGTTGATAGGAGTCGCCTGTCACATCAGTGACTCCCTCATACAGGAGGGAAGTTCACTGGCTTCAAAGTGGGACAACCACTTTTGATGCAGTTCATGCTTCAGAGCCCCCCATGGGATTGGGCTGAGGCTAGGTGATCGACAGTTCCGGTTTTCCTGGGACTGTCCCAGGTTTAGCACTGAAAGTTTTTGGGACACCCCTGAGTTGTAGGCAAACTGGGCCAGCTGGTCACTCTAGAACTGAACCCACATATTTCTTATTAGCTTCTCGCTCTGCACTGTCCTAAGTCTCTCAAGTCTCTTCAGAATCCCCCCTCCACAAAGCACTGCACAAGAAAACTGGTGAGAGAAGAAAAAAAAAAAAAACAGAGCAACTCTTAGGTCATTTTCATAAAATAATTTTCTTCCCAAACTACAAAAACAATTATGTTTCCATGACCTCAAAATTGTCTTACATGACACCATGTTCATTTCCTCATCTTTTTAGACTATTAAAAACTACCTTCTCATAAATAATTATCAGGAAATATAGCAGTAGAGAAATGCTTTATTTCATATATATTATTAAAGAATAAGATACAGAGGTTTAATTCCTACCACATAAGTACTTTAATGACATTAACGAAAATATTTCAATCGTATTAACTTTTAAATGTCCATGAAAAGAATTTAAATCTCGGTTGATTATCTTTGGGGACTCTCCAAACCAAATGCCCACGGGAGTAAACAAGTAACGTAAATATTTTCCCAGTGAGAGAGATTAGAGGGAGTAGTGGTGACTCTTGCAAAAGGGAGAGTTACGTTTCCTTTTTAAGGGGAGCTGCTCAGAATTCTTTATAGAAAAGCTGAAAATTTTCACAATAAAATCCAGGTTTTTTACTTGTTGATGTTAACAACTAATTCATTTTTTAATGCTACACAAGTCAAACAAACAAAACAAAACAAAAACAAATCGTATCTGTCAGAGCGTTTACAACTGCTGGCCTAGGTTGTCATTCCAAGCATGCACCTTGGTGCTGAGCTGAATGACAAGATTGCTTTCAAAAGGGAAGCAAAAGTGCAAAGAAACAACCGTCTCTGTCAGCTCTGCTTTTCCCATCCCCCTCTTATTTCCCAGATGCTTCTGAATATTTGTTGTAACTGAAAAAGCGAGTAAGGGAACTTGTTAAACAGTGCCTCTGTTTTTACCAAAATCTTAGTACAGTATACTCTGGGTGGCAGCCAGAGTCTGGCTTAGCAATTCTCATGGGAAGGAAAGTTCACAGCCTTAGTGATAGCTGTTTTCTTCCCATCCAGAGAGGTACTCCCGGATATTGATCTCTATTCTGGATTTGTTCCATTATTATCCCCTACTTATTCAAATCAAGGCCACCTTTTCCTCTGGCCTCAGCTTCTCTATTCCACCCCTCAACCAGCAGCCAGAGAGATGGTCTTCAAAAATATATCAGCCGTAGTTCCTGGTTGCATGCAAGATATTAATGTAAGCAAAAACATTAATTAAAAGGATGTTGAGGAGCCTGCCAGATGGACAGAACGTCTGGGGAGCCAGAGTAGAGAAATGGAGAATAATCATGGGTGCTCAGCTGCTAGGCCCATTGCCAAGGTCATGGCACGAGATCAGCCATCTGATGTGGACTGTGCCGAGGAAAGCAATTCGCTTCTCTCCCACACCCCCGTCCCCTTCTCCAGGTCCAGAGCTCTGTGAAAGACCATGTGGCTGACCAAGCCAAAACCCTGTGCCACACACCTCTAGACACGAGTGGACGAGAGGGCAAGGAATCTACTGGCAGGAGGAGGCAGGTGGGGAGCACCCATTGCCACGGCTCAAATGATGGAGAACCCTCCCCACTACAGGAAGAGGGTAAGAGGTTGGGAAGCCGAAACATAAATACCTATTCAATCAGTATTCAAGGACTTTCCACATCTTTATGAGTAAAGTCTAAACTCCTAACCAAAGCCCTGCAAGAACTGGCCTCTTCCTGACTGCAGCCTCTCCTCTCATCCTTGGTAAGTATTTCCCAGCCTCTTTAGGTTCTTGAAAATGTCTTTCCTATCTCAGCTCCTTTATACATGCATTTCCCTCTGTCTAAAATTCTCTTAGCACCTGTTCCAACCATTCCCATGCCTGGATTTACTATTATTTAGGGCTCAGTTTCAATTTTACCACTGTACAGACAATACTATTATAAAATGCTTAGGTTTGCCACAATGCTCCTTAGCAGCTTTGCGTTTTCTTCATATTTCTTACGACATGCTGGAAATATCTTGGTGTTTGTTTACTTGGTGTTTGTTTACTTGTATGCTGTCTCTATTCCTTAGCAGTCTGCAAACTAGTGAGACAACAGTAGACCCTTCCAATCTTGTTTTTTTCTCTAACATCTAATATGGTGCTGGGCGCAGAAAAGATGTTCGGTAATTATCTGTTTCTGTTGACCCTGTGACAAAATGCATTTTCAGAAGGCTTGCTAAAGAAAATATGGCATTTTTGCAGACCAAGATTTTCACACTGTGCTCTGCAGAGTTGATCCACAGGCTGCACCAGAAGGGGAAGAAAATGGGTGAAGCTTCCCGGATTCCACTCCCACTTCACACACTGTGCTTCCTCTTATATGTCTGTCATAATTTAGGCTTTGAGGAAAGATTTCACTTAAAGAATTTACATCTATGTAAAGTTTGACAATGAGGATTTAACTTGACAAAAGTAAAATTATTAAAGGAAGTTAGTAGTTGGATAATTCTAATAAATATTCCAGGTGGTGATGAATAACACTTACAGATCATAATTGTTCAAATTGACCCATATCTTTTCTAAATATTTTTCAAATAAAGCATTATTCTTGGAAAATTGCTACTAGTGTTAACCTAAGTTTGATCTGTTTATAAGGTTTCTGTATATGTTGTCCTTTAATTCCATTATGGTTTACATGACTGTTTGAAGTTTTGTGTGTGCTAGAAAACAATTAAAAACTTAGAAACATATTGATGCTTTCCATCAGTATAAGACAGGCTCCATGTGAGCAGAGACCAAGTTCATTTGGTTCACTCCACTATCTCCTGTCTTTGGAGCAGTGAGTACTACATTGAATGTGGCTCATAAATAAACAGGAGCTTTAAGTAAGTGAAGAGGGTGCTCAGAACTGAGGGTAACAGGGGAGGAATGGCACAAAGACTCAGATCAAGTGAGATAAGGATGGATATCCAAACGAGGTGGCCAGTGATGGAAGATTGGTTACACAGAAGGAATATTAATTCAATGAATGACTATAGTAAGGGTAACAGTAGCTGAGTTCTTCACTGTTGGGGAGAAGAATTACACATATGGAAAGGGAGAAAATTCGATTAAATCATAAATATGCACACCCAAGTTCTGTTCTCTGAGAGAGCCAGGGAGTATTGGCAACCCAAAAGCAATCAGCACCTCTAGTGCCCAGATCTTGTTTTCTAAATACCATTCTCTACTAAAAGGAAGTAAAGTTTCTTGAAGTAAAGGCTGTTCCCAGGGCTGGATCAGGAGTAGTACTAGATGAGCATAGAACATCTGGAGCCAGAAAGTAAGAAACTTCTCAGAGAATAGTAGACGTGACAAATGAAACCAACGTCAACTTGAAAGGACTCCGACTGGTCAAATCAACTTGAATATCAACATGAACAATGAAAAAAACAAATCATACCCGTTGAACAACTATGAACCCATGAGATGCACTAATATAAATAAATGGGAAAGTAGAAATCTCCTTATAGAATGTCAACTGATAAAAGTAGAGAACATGGTAGGACTAGAAAATAATCATTTGGGAACCATCTCAGTAATAACTGACCCAAGAAGTATCAGTGAATACAGAACTAATTAGTAAAAGTTTGATGAAGAATTGGATATTTATGTACTCTCAAATTACCTTCCCACCTCATGCCTATTAATTACACTATTAATTACAAAGAGAAAAGAGTAATTTCCAGTGAGAAAACCTGGAAGTGATCAAAATGAGTTTCAACAGTAACAGGGAAAATTACAATCACGTGCCACTTAATAGAGTGTAGTGACAAGTACACAGCCCTCATCTCTGTGACGCTCTTGCCCGAAATGTATAACCTGAATCAAATTATGAGGAAATGTCAGACAAACTCAAACTGGGAGACATTCTAAAACATAAACCATGTGTAAATTTCTAAACTGTTAAATCAAGGTTTTGAAAGTCAAGGAAAGACCGAGGAATTGTTCCCATTTGAAGGAGAGTAAATTCAATACAATGTGTGATTGGATTATTTTGCTATAAATGACATTATTGGAACAACTGGAGAAACTTGAATATGGTGCATGGATTAGATAGTAGTAATATGTCAGTGTTAATGACCTGAATTTGATGGCTGTATTGCAGCTATGTAGAACAATGTCCTCATCTGGGGGAACACACTCAAAAATATTAGGTGGTGATGGGGTAGCATGTGAGCAACTTACTCTCCAGTGACTTAGGGGAAAAATGTTTCTTGTACCAGGCTTTTATCTAAGTTTAAAATTATTTATGAAAAAGGAAAATATATTCGGTCTGTTCTACATTCTCTGAACAGTGTAGCCAGTATAGTTTGTAAAAATCATAGAAAATTAAAACAATGTAGGATTGTTTTGCTACAGGGGCATAAGAGCCTCTTTAATTGACTAGCTATTTCTCTTTTTGCCTTAAAAATCTTCCTAAATATTTTTTAGGAAGATTTTTTAGGAATATTTTTTAGGAATATTTTTTGCTAAATATTTAGCAAATATTTATGGAACATGTTCTTTGAGCCATTCACTGTCCCAAAGACAGGAGAAAACTGTGAACAAAATGAACCTAATTCCTATCTGCACGAAACTTGCCTTTTTGCTAGAAAGTTAAACGTTGGACACATTTCTCTCCATGAGTGTGTAGAGACCCTTAGTGTGTGTGTGTGTGTGTGTGTGTGTGTGTGTGTGTTCCTGAGTACTATGATAGCCTATTGAAGAAGCCACACATAATTTTAAACGAAAAATGAATGAGGAAAAGAGGTATATTTTCCCTTCTTTTCTCGCCATTTCTGCTTTCGTAATGTGTCACCAACCTTCATATCCTATTAATCACATTCCAATAACTCAACAAAGGAATACAGAAGATAAAAGAAAAACTGCTTGATACATTCTTGATTTTTAAAAGTGTGGATAAATCTTTGGTCATTTTAGGTGGCTTCGGCGAAATTCCCTATGTAGGGAAAGTTGTCATCCCAGAAAACTGACTCTGAGACCTCTTTACAGGATGCCTAGGGGAAAAAAAGAATCAGATCAAGGAAAAGTGTGTTTAATTAGTTTTTCTTTCAGGTAAGGAGCAAATATAAGGCAAAGGGAATGGACCCTATGCCCTGTGACTACTTTTGTTGGAAATAAGGCATTATGGGGAAGGTGATATTACAGATTGGAAATTCCATTGAGAAACGAGATGACAGGTTCATAAGACAAGTAACAAATGGGTCTCCATAATCTTGTGGTCTGTTCTGAGCTCCATGCAGAGGGTAACGTGCCTTATGATTCTGATTGCACATGTCGTGAGATATATTTATGTAGTTTGTTCTAGCATTTCTGTTTTATGTTCTTTTTAAGCTAGAATAAAATGATACCCAGTCTTTATCTCTTACATATAAGAAGGAAATTCTAAGCTTAACCATATCCAAAAAGGGCACTAGTCCTCCTTTAGTTAGGTTTTAACTTTATCCAATGTTCATTGTTTTTCTGATTATACAAACAATGCATGTTCACTGCAGAAAATTGGGAAAATACAGAAAACCATTTTAGAGAAAGAAAATATTCATCCATATTATCACTCACTGTTAGTATTTTGGTGTATAATTGCCAATCATATACAAAACCATATGCCACATACACATATATATCATATACATGTGTACATCTATGTATAGGTATGTGTGTATATCTAAAATAAAACTCAATTCATAAAGTAAGGATCACACTCCTGTATGTGCTGTTTAGCAATGTGCTTTTTAAAATAAAGAGTAGTTCATTGAAGAGATATACCATAATTATTTTAACTAAGCCCTTATTTTTTGGACATTAAAACATCTTTAAAGATTCTCATTACAAATAATGCTGTAATAAATACATAAATAGATAGTAATTTAGAGCATCATATTATTTTTATGATACATTTTTTGAAATAGTGCTACTGAGCCATAGAGTAGATTTCTTTTTTTTTTTTAACCAAATAAACAGAAGGTTTATTTTAACAATAAAAGCACACATGGCTCTGTGTGGAAACTCTAGGTATACATTAATATTAATACTATATTTTTTAAACTAATAAAATGTATTTTTTAGATTATTTCTCTATTTTATTCTTATTTCAATATAATGAGAAAAAAGTGAAATCTAAGTGCTGACATATTTTTTTAAAATATATATATATGACAGGAACATTTTAAGGTTTATGAGGCACAAATTGATATATTTGGGTGAAAAATAATTTAATTTTCTTGACCAGAACTATTTTCAAAAGGAAATATCAAATACCAAACATATCTGAGTTCTTAAGAATTTATGAAAAAGACCCCCGAAGCAATCACAGCAGCAACAAAAATAAATAAATGGAACCTGATCTAATTAAAAAGCTTCTGCACAGCCAAGGAAATTATCATTAGAGTGAATAGACAACCTACAGAATGGGAGAAAATATTTGCATTCTATACATCTGAAAAAGGGCTGATAACAACAATCTATACGGAACCTAAGAAAATCAACAAGAAAAAAATCAAACAACCCCATCAATAAACGGGCAAAGGACAAGAACAGAAACTTTTCCAAAGAAGACAGAATAATGGCCAGCAAACATATAAAAAAGTGCTCAACAACTCTAATCATTAGGGAAACGCGAATCAAAACTACAATGAGGGGTATTCCATCCCTGTTCTGTGCTGTAGGTGCAGCCACAGCTGGACCGCGAGCTTTGGTCAGAAAGTAAGAAAGTTCTCAGACCAGTGGGGCGGCAGGCACTGTCCTGAATGGAAACAGCACCAGTGTCCCCGCGTAGCCTGAACCCAGTGCCTGCCTGTGTTATCTCTGCTCTGGCTTCCACAAGAAAACACCAAATCCTTCAAAATCACCTTGGGAAGAACCCTGAAGACTTGGCCCCTATCTGTATGAGCATCAAGCCCTGGGGTCTTTCTGGTCCACATTCACGACTCTAGCATGCACGAGGCACACGTCAGAGGTGAACTTCATGACGTTTAACATGGGCACAGCCTGGATACCAGCAAGTCAGATGGTACGTGGATGGTCTGTCCTCCAACTGCCCAGGCAGCATGCTGGCCATACACAGCAGGTGCAGTGGAACCAGGGCATGCTGATGGAACACACCTGTGCTTCTTCTCACCCGTCCTCCTTAGGAAGAACTCTAAGACACTGTGTGCCATCTTTAGGAGCAAGGCAGGCAGTGCAAAATCACTGAGATGGACTGGAGGCCACAGGGAAAGAAGGCTATTTCCCATCAATCATGAAACGCATGATTCATCTTTAGTTGTATCTTCCAATTTCCGGTATTTTGCTAGAGACGTGGATACCAAGATACTTAAAATTTTCTCTTAACTTTTTTGTGAAGAAAATGACAGTGCAAAAACAATGATAAATAGCAACCAGACCTTGGCCTGGGGCTGGAAGTTAGTTGAAAAATGAGTGGGGACTGTGGTGAGCAGGAAAGGACAGAGTCCATTTAAATAGCAAAGTCCCTAAAAATGCTAGCAGTTTTTGCCACTGGGAAATACAGCATCAATGTTACCTGATCTTCCAACTGTTTTCCTTTTTTTTTTTTCGTTTTATCTTTTTGACAGCATGATTGAAATTTGATTCACATGGCATAAATATCACCAGTTTAAAGTATAAAAATCAACAGATTTTAGCATATTTATAAAGTTGTGCAAATATCACCATAACTCAAATTTAGAATGTGTTCACTATCATAAAAAAGAAATCCCATTTTCGTTAGAAGTTCCTTTCATTCCCCCTCACACAGGGAAATCACCAGTCTTCTGGACATTGCATATACATGGAGTCAGGCAGTACGTGTTTTCCTGGGACTGACCTATTTCCCTTAGCACAATGTTTTTTGTCTTTTAGGTTTCACCCATGTTGTTGCAGCTATTGGTATTTTAAGAGTGGCCGGCAATACAGATTTTTACGTGAACTCTGTGCATTAAGTAAGGGCCATTAACGTAAAAACTCACGCTGTTTTTCAGGCACTATTTTGCAAACTTCGTTGAGAGTGTAGACATCACAGACACACTTTCAACAGCTGCTGGGGCCACGGGCTATTTGCCTCTGACTTTCCCATGACTGAGGCCCCAAGGGCAGGCTATGGAAGGGGTCTCTTCTGGGTGTAGGGAATACAAGTACACACTGCCCATGGAGAACTTTAAAATGATAACAAGATGACTAAAATCTGTCTGCTTCTTATCCCCATGCTAACAAATATAGACAATCTTAGTGATAAAAATCATCCTCCTCCCAAAGTATATTGTGTTCATTTTAGCTCTAATCAATTTCCATGGTTACCACCACGTTTTATTTAACAATGGATGGAAAGGTTCAGATAAGCACATTCCAGTTATTTTCCCTCTAATAAACACTGTTTTTTATACGGACGTTTGTTTGGAGAATCCCCAGTTATAAGTTGGCCCTAGACACATGCAGCCTCACTCACACGCATTTATTCCAAGAGTAAACTCTTAAATATTTGGAAGCCTTCAAGCTCGCTTCAGGCATAGTTTGTCTCCCCAACCCCTGCGGAGCTACACAGTCTTGCATTTAAACAGTAGATGTGAAATGAACACTGATCGCCCAGAGATGATGATAATGAAAAAGGAAAACATGGCATACTTCACGTCGGTCTTTTTATGTGACCACTTGGAGCTCTTGTGCTTAAAATTTTCATAACTTCCTTCATAAACAGAAGCTCTAATGGTATTTGTTACTTTGAAAGACAAATATGTAGGCACAGGTTTTCTCCTTTAAAAAAATGAATTATTGTAATTAAAACCATTGCTATGTTGCTGTTATTTTTTACTGTATATATACTTACCTTTTTTTTTTTCTTTTTTGGTGGTATGTTCATAGAAAGAAAGCACAAAAGAAAAATATCCTTGTCTGCATTTCTTTATGCCATTATTTTCTTTCATTTCTCAGTAGTTACTGGAAAGGCTTTTGCCGTAGAGAGGGAGTGATAAGAAATAAGGGAGTATTAAATTTCCTGCTCTGTATAAGCTTATGCACAATATATCGCCAGAAGCATCTGCAGATATATTAGAGATGAGGTATAGAGGAGTCACAGGTATTCCAGGGTTTCAAGCCCGAACAAAGGAAAAGATGAAATTCCCATTTAATGAGATGAGGAAGACACAGCAGTTGGAGCAGGTTAGAGGAGGGGTCAGAAGTTAGCTTTGGACCTGTTAAGCCTGTGGTCCTATTACACGTGCAGGCGCAAACAACAAAGAGTGAGTATCAGTTTCCAGGGCACAGTCAAGGCTGTAGATACACATTCGAGAGGCATCAGCATATACAGAGTATTTAATGCATCAGGATAAAAGAGACCATTCAGAGTGAATGTTGACAGGGAAGGAAGTTGCCAACAGTATCTGGGGGCATTCTCATTGTGAGAGGTTGACAAGCGAGCCAGGGCCACCAGTGAAATGCACAAAGCCCCCAAATCCGTGATCACCTGGAAGCCAAGGGAAGAAATGAGTCCAGGATGGAATGCACAACTGGCCAGAGTGTCGCTGGTGCAGCGAGATGGGGACTGAGAATTAACCAGCATTTTAACAATATGGATGTCACGACAGCCTCCACCAGAGCAGGTTTTGTGGCAGCAGTGACAAAAATCAAACTGAAATGAGGTCAGGGAAAAACGGGATAGGAAATTTGATGGTGGCAAGTATAAACTATGCCTTCAAAGAGATTTCATTTTCAGGTGAGCATTAAAATTAGATATTTAAGGAAGATATAAGGGAGTGGAAGGAAGAGAACACAAAACGATTTTATGAAGTATAAAATGATATGTGAAGGAGAAATATATTCATTCATTCCTGAGGAATAATGTTAAAAAACTGATTGCATGTTAGACAGTTTTCCATTTATCTCTCACCACATGACAAAGTGCCCCAAGAGTTAGTGGTTTAGTGTTTTTGTTTTAGAAGGTAGAAGAAACTCCGGCAGGTGTATTAATGTAGGCTGAGGAGAACCGTCCAGAGAAGGGATAAAACCACTGGTGCAGGAGAAAGTGGGAAAACGTGTTGCATGGTAAACAGAAGGGATAAAAGTAAGAGAAGGAATACAATTATGCAGGTCGGGGGGATGTTCTTAGCTACTAGAGAAGACAGCCACTCCGCCTTTAGATCTGGGCACCCCGAGCCCTTGGCACGGGCTGCATGGTTTGAGACAGCTCCCATCTCACCCTCTCAGATCTTGCTCCTCTGCAGGTGCCTACCAGGAAACAGGGCCCCCACTTCTAGCAAGTATTACAGGTAACACCCAAAGGGTCTGAAACCACTTCCAGGACCTACAAGGTCCTGGTCAGCTTTCCTGAGGAAGGACCACACTCCTAAGGGCCGCTCTTTGCTTGGGAGAGGGAAATGGAACTTGGAAAAGAAAGAAGTCTGGATCTGAGCTGGAACATCCAACTATTCTCCTTCTCTAAGCCCTGCAAATGTTAGCTGCAGGCTTGCAGAGTCACTTCTCTGCAGTAGCTGGATGAAAGGTAGAGTGTAAAATTGAGGGGCCTGTCAGGTGCTAGATGACTGGTGTTGGCACGTGGAAGCTCTCTTATGATGACTACATATTTTATCAATAAAATAAAAAGCAACATCATCAGCCAAGCTGGAGGGAAGAGATTTTTCAGGTTTGAGAAGGAAGGAAAAGGTCCCAAGAGAACGGGAGAATGAATGGGCTGAGGAAAAGTTGTAGGAAAGTCAGCAACACAAAGGGCCCACTTGAGGTTAGCAAATACACATAGCACTAAGGTCAGCCCGAATAGTGGACTGTGTTTAATAGACTTTCGGAACTCAGGTGGGTAAGAAAGGAAGGGAAGATTTGAGGGGTTAAGCGATCATTAACAGTGGTAGGCTCAATGGTGTGCAGGTCCTGGCAGGGCTGAAGAATTGTTGGAATCTAAGAGTACAAGGGAGTGAGTTGGGAATGTAGAGTGGGAGATTGGAGATTGGGATTCATGAAACAGAATGAAGTGCTGTTTTCTTTATTAGTAAGGACAAGTCTAGATTGGCAAATGACCAGGAAAACAGGATGCTGAAAATCACTGAAGAAGAGTCCTTGGCATCGAGAGTTCTGGGTAGTGGATGGTTATTTTTTTTTTTTACATGAATATTGAAATTACCAAGAATCGTGATATAATGGCTGAGCTAATTGAGTAAAAAAAAAAAAAAGCAAGGTGCACAAAAATGAGTATTGAGAGCCCTCATTTCAGTAAAACGCCACAGATGTTGCTGTGCTGTGAATGTTTATGCCCCCCTCCCCGAAATTCATATGCTGAAACTTAATTCTCAACGCAATAGTATTAAGAAGTGGGGGTCTTTAGGAAGTGATTAGGTTCTGAGGGTGGAGCCCTCATAAATGCGATTAATGTCCACATAAAAGAGGCCTGAGGGAGCTTGTCCACCTCTTCCCCCATGTGAGGACACATAGAAAGCATCATCTAGGACGCAGAGAATGAACCTTCACCAGACACTAAATCTGCCGGCACCTTATCTTGGACTTCTCCAGCCTACAAAAGTGTGAGCAATGAGTTTCTACTATTTATAAATGACTCGGTTTAAGACATTTTGTCATAGCAGCCTGAACGACTAAGTCAGATGTGCTAAACATCTAAACATAGTTGGTACACATTTGTATACGTTGTCTATACACATGCTTGTATATTACCTATAAACTAATTCTGGAAGGAGGCACAAGAAATTGTGTCCAGTGAAATCGTTCTGATGATAGAGTCTGGGGAGCTAGAGGTTTGAGAGCAGGAGGGGTCTTATTTTTCAGAGGATAACCTTTTGCATTGTCAGAATGTTTTACAACACATCTGCATTATTTCCTAGTGCAAAAATGAAAGAAAACAGCTAGTCAATAAAAAACAAAAACACCATTGATCTTAGCTGGCCTTTTTCAGCCAGATTTGCTTTTCTTACAACTCTCAAGATGTACTCACCCCTTTAAATGGAGCCAAGTCTTGAGAATAGAACACTCAGAACAATCAGGGCAATTAAGATGTATTTAAACGTCTCTGGGTTGGGGAAAAATGGATTTTTCTTGCTGCTGGCAACGTGAACAACAAAAGTCCTATTCTCTAACCAACTTTGCTTGAGAATGCCTGAGTCTTGATCAAAGATCAAATGATTGCAATTTAGCTATCCAATATCTTCTTGCTGATTTAATTAGCATAGTACTCCCTTAACAAATGTTACAATATTATTAAGTTGCATTGATGAAGTGCAGGCCAAACCCACACAAAAATTCTGCCCAGGACTTGGGCTTGGAGTTTATTTTCACATTTTGTGCTGTCTCTCACATAAGAACAGTTCTAAGATGCTCACCATTTATTAATTGGGGGAACTCTTGCAGAAAGGTTAAAAGAGCGTGGCCAATCCTGTAGTAGGAAAATTACACTAAAATAGACAATGGAAATCATACTTTGATTCAACTCAAATATTCCCTTTCTGCTGAGGACCATCTATAGCATATTCCGAACTTGACTTCAAGCCACCCCTTTAAGAATTCACAGGAGCAATTATCATTCCTAGATAATAGATCAAGTCTACAAATGAAAATAAACAGTCAAGGAAATTTCCCCCATCTAATCTCCAGCATATTTCTCTCTGAAGGACAGAGAGTGAGGCCCCTTCTTTTTTGTTCTTTTAGTTTGGAAAAGGGAGTTTAGAGAAAGTGTAAGCAGGGGTATTCACATGAAGATAGTGACCCGGTGATGGCAGATACATTCCTACAGTAGCAAGGCAGGTCATTTTAGGTAGGGAACTGGAGTATAAAGTAGTTCATCTATTTCTGTCTATATCCACTACCACAAATGTAGCCCAAAGGAGTAGAAGTGAACTCTTGCAAACTGAAGAGCCCACATCTTGTTTAAAGGGGCGGCCACTATGTGTTTATTGCCATGGGTTGCAGAGTAGACATTTATGCAGGTTCTGAGGCCAGACTGCCCACCCAGCTCTGCCCCTTGGATCTTGGGCTAGTTCCCTTAGACAACCTATTCTTCTCTCAGCAGTCAGTACAACACTGAAAAGTGTTCATCGCTGTCTGGGGGATGGGCATGCTTGTAGCTCTGACTCAGGTGGTACAAAAGCAATTTATGTAACCAAAGAGTTCCGAAATAAATATATATATGAGATAAATAAAGAAAAAATAAAGGGAAAAAAGTGTTAATCAAATAAAGTTTCTACAACCCAACCCACATCCAGAAACATATTGGTTTCCATTACTTCTGAAGTACTTCTCATGCTCCTTACTTAGCATGACCTTCAAGTGCAGCAAACCCTGACCTTGCCTCTCTCTCCAAGTTCATCCTGAAGTACGCTCCTCTCCCTCACTATACTACAGCCAAGCCAGCCTGTTATGCCAAACCCAATTCTTTCCCACCCACAGATTTTGCACATGCTGGTCCTTTTCTTTGGAATGCTCTTCCAAACAAAATCACAATCTCTAGCTGGCAAATTCTTACCCATCCTTCAGCTTCTAATGACAAGTTTCCTCTCAAAGTGCCTTTCCCCAAATCCTTATCCTCATGCAGGTCCCACCATTATTCTCTCTCCCTGAGCTCAGTGCCTTGCCCTAGCAGCACTGACCACAGTCTGACCACTCATTTATTCAATGCCCATCCCTCCCCCTCAGCACAGGCTCTATTACGGGCAGCTGACATTTCTCTTTCATTCACCATCAAGTCCAAGGATAGTGCCTGACACACAACAGGTGCTCAATCAACATCTGATGAATATATAATTCACAAGGATTTGTGGAGCAGTTACTATACGCCAGCTATTGCACCGGCAGGAAAATGAAAATGAATCAAACACGTGTCCCTCTCACTTGGACCAGAAACAGCTAGAAGTTGGAAAGCATATTGCCATTTGTTTTAGGCTATCTGGTCCAAAAAACTATTGAGAAGCCTGGCATTTCTAGTCTGTGAACCAACACACAAAATTAAACCAAGCCCACGAGTGTGATTTCAGAACTGAACAAAGGAGAATTTTTTTTTCTCATTCCCACATATGCCTCTAGCCCGAGATGGCCAATATCGGGCGAGGTGCTGCTGGTCCTGCTCACTCCCAGGGCCAGACCTAATTGATTGATTACAGCACACTCTGAGCTGGGAATTACCTTCTGATTCTACTTCAACACAGTCCTGGCAATTATTCACCAACCACTGATCATAGTTGGCGTGAGAGTTGGAACTATTTTTCCATCCCCCTTTTCCAGCCCGTACAACCGGTGAGAAGCAGCCGTGGTGTGAACTGATGACTGCCTGAAGCAAAACGCCAGCCTCCTCCTGTCTCCTAGGTTCAGGCTGGACCCTCACTTCAGAATGAACTGTTGGCCGCACAACGCTGCCACGTCACTCAGATCTCAGCTCTGCCCAGAGCACGTGAGCGTGTTCAAATGTTCTCTAAGCGGGTTGATTCCACAGTTTCTATTTGTTGACTCTCTTGAGAATTTTAAGAAAGATGGATAAATTTTTTTTCAAAAAAAAAGCACTTTAAAAAGCATTTCTTATATTTTCATTAGATCCGAAAAGGCTGCATCGTAGGGGGATGTCTAATCCCTCAGTTTTCGATTCTAGAAGGGCAACCACGGTATCGGTGTGTTCATGATGCACGTCAATTCGTAAGTCTTCATTATTTTGAATTACTTACTTATGAACCTAATTATTCCCTAACACAAACGCGTATAACTCAGCTCACCGCGCATCCGTCATTAACGGATTTCAAGCCATTAACAGAAAATCCATAGAAAAATTAAGGCTGGACTCCAAATTCATGTGTTTCCCTTATGTTAGTATTTAAATTATAAAGCAAGCACATCTAATCATAAATCACTTTGTGTGCGTGTGTGTGTGTGTGTGCGCGCACACACGCTTTTTCTTTGGCATTAAACTCAAAGCTATAACTTCCGGAGATTTGCAGTTCTTCTTAATGTATTCAAATAAATAAAAAGCTACATTAATATTTAATGGATTATTAAAAAGCCTTTTTTCCGGAGAAATCAACATCATTCCCCATTAAATATGAAATATAATTTTAAAATAAAGTAAGGTGTTGGCTATAAATCAGGATTTTTCTCAAGTCTAGATCATGAATTCCAAATTTTGAGGAGATCTCATGATACACCTACAAAAATATGAATTATGTAATTACAGTAATGATAACATATTTGTAGTGTTTATTACGTGCTGTTAGCACCACGTTAAGCATTTTACACATATTAGCTGATTTTATCTTTAGAACTACTCTGTTATCCCCATTTTATCCTTAAACAAAGGCACAGAGAAGTTAAGTAACCTGCTGAAAGTCACCCAGCTATCAGGATTCACAGCTTTCAGGCCCCTGCCCAAGATCACACAGCTGGTAGATTCTGGCTCCAGAATTCATGCTTGTAATCTCTACACTATTCTGCCTCTGATATCTGGCACAGCTCTTTGTTTAAGTAGCAACCCATAAACATCATTACCTGCTGCACTCTGGTCCCTTACTATTCCCATATCCACAAAGGCCCACAGGATATTACCTGCAAAAACTGGCTGAGCAGTTACGTATTTTATTCCTCACATTGCAATAGTAACTTCTATGGCTACTGATATCCACAAGTTCTAAACAGGTGCCATCTCTTTTTTCTTGTAGGTACCCTTTCACCCACAGGGGTACTCTGATATCACAGGACATTTGACATATGGCCTCAGTGAACCCTCTGGGACAAAGTCCCCCACACTTCACGTATTCTGGGTGGTAGTGATTCTATTGTCTCTCTGAGTCAAATTAGCTGAACTGAAAAGAAAATTCAATCCAAGAAAAATTAATGTGGGTTATTAACAAGAAACAGTGTTCAAGTAAATCAAAGTTGCCAACCAGGCAGTAGGCCGCTTGATCCAAACAAGAGGGAATCTCAACTTGCCACAAGTCCCTGGCTATGATTTCTCAGATTTTTTAGTTTCTCTAACTGGAGCTTTTTGGAGAGTTAAGCAATGGGTTGCTAAGCCAACTTAGAGTAAAAAAAAAAAAATCACAGTCATTTTGCAATTATAATGTGATCTCTCTGGTCACAAATTCCTAGACTCATTTCTTGCCAAGAATGAAACTGAAATACATTAACAAAATAAAATGGGGAAAATGAGGGATAAGATGAAAAATACAGAAATAATAGGTGCTTAAGGTTAGAGAAGACTGAAAATTAGAAATTAAAATAAATATGAGGTAAAACCTGAAATATTTAAATCAAGATGTAAAAGGATGAAAGCAGTGGAGAGAAGCCAAATCAATCCTAGAGACAGAAATCCTCAAGTCTATGATTCAGATCTAGAGATTAAGACGGAATAAGTTAATTATTTAGAGGAATATTTAAAGAGGCCCAGAAGAAATAAGATGAAAGATGAAACCACGAAAGCGAAGAGACGTAACACTGAGAGATATTCTAAGATAAAAGATGTAACCAGCGAGGTAAAGTGAGTCAGGAAGGAACAAGCCAATTCCTAGTACAGGTTTCTTATTCTTGAGAGAACATCGGAACCACCTAAAAATCAGCTGGGTCCCATCCCCCAGAGTTTCTGATTTTGTAAGTCTGACTTGGAGCTTGATAATTTCTTTCTATCTTAGTCTATTTGGTCTGCTGTAATGACATATCATAAACTGGATGTGTTATAGACATGCATTTCTCACATTACTACAGGCTGGAAAGTCCAAGATCAAAGATCAAAGCACTGGCAAATTCAGTGCCTTGCGAGGGTCTACGTCCTTGTTCATAGACGGTGCCTTCTGGCTGTGTCCTCGCATGGTGGAAGGTGCAAGGCAGTTCTCTGGAGTCTCTTTTTTAAGGACACTAATCCCAATCGTGAAGGCACTACCCTGATGACCTAATCACCTCCCAAAGGCACCATCTCCTAATTCCATCACCTTGGGGGTTAGGACCTCAACATATGAACTTGGGGAACACAAACATTCAGACCACAGCACTACAGCACTAACAAATTCTAAGGTATTGCTAATATTGCTGCTGCTGGTCCAGGGACCCCACTTTGAGACCCACCGCCCTGGAGAATCTCTGAAACGTGCCCGCATAAATGTCTTTGAAAAAGTAGAAAGGTACAAACAACTCTGAGATCTATTGAAAAGACACTGGACAAAAATAACGTGTTATAATCCCCAATGGAACTTCCTACACCAGTAAAAATGAAAGAACTATAGCTACAGACGACAACATAGATGAATCTCAGAAACAGCATCCTGAATGAACCGAAGTCACAGGTACACTCAACAAAACTACTCTCAGAAATGAAGCTAAGAACATTTGCCGTAAAGAGAGTTCTCATCTATGGAATGGCCTTTATAGGTTGTCCCTGGCTTCAAATTACTTATGATAAATGTATCTAGAATTTATAGGTTTCTAAGGCATGAAAAATTTCACATAAGTTCTGCAACTCTCTAAGGCCATAAATGGAGATATTTTATAACTGAATCTTCCCAGCGGTGTACGCTGACCCATAACCCTCACTTAGAGACCTCACGTTCCTCTGGGCCAGATGGCTCCGGCCCAGTGTGGAAAGGAGAGACCTGAGGAACCGGCCACACAGGATGTTCCAGACTTCTCCCTCTGGTCTGTACCTCTTGGATGGCTTATGTGCTTGACATTATTAATAAAACTTGCTACAAGGTAGGGTCTCAAAAAAAAATGAAGCTAAAAAATAAATGAAAGTTATTTAAGAATACATTGCTATGTGGGGGAAATACTTGTCATAATGTCAAACAGTGATGAACTCACAACTCAGAGAGTGATGGGAGAACAGGACTGGGACAGAGTTGGCGGATTGACCAGGATTCGTGGCGTGGCAGTGCTTAGCCTGGGCAGTGAATTCGCACGTTCTGCTTCATTCTTATTCTTTTTACCTCGCGAATGGCATTCGTACACAGACACACCTCATTTTACTTTGCTCCACTTTATTGTACTTTGCAAATCTCGTGCTTCCTACAAACTGAAGATTTGTGGCAACTCTGAGTCCAGCAAGCCTATCAGTGCCATTTTTCCAACAGCCTGCTTTGACTCTATATCTCCATGTCACAGCTTGGCAATTCGCACAGTATTTCAAGCCTTTTCATCACTATCGCATCTGTTGTGGTGATCTCTGAGCAGTGATCTTTGATACTCCTACTACAGTTGTTTTGGTGTGCCACGAACCGCTTTCACGTAAGACAGCGAAATTAATCCACAAATGGTGTGTGTTCTCACTGCTCCACTGACCAGCTGTGCCCCAGTCTCTCCCCCTTTCCTCAGGCCTTCTTAGTCCCTGGGACATGACAGTATTGAAATTACGCCACTTAATAACCCTGCAACAGCCTCTAAGTGTTCGAATAAAAGGAAGAGTTGCGCATCTCTCATTTTGAATCAAAGCTAGAAATAAATAACCTTAGCGAGGAAGGCGTGCCGAAAGCCAAGATTGGCCAAAAGTGAGGCTCCTTGCACTACACAGTGAGTCAAATGATTCAGGGGAAGGAAAAGTTCTTGCAGGAAATTGAAAGGGAACACGTCGAGGATAAAAAACAAAAGAGCCTTTTTTGTTGATACAAAGAAAGTTTGGATGGTCTGGATGGAAGATCAACCAGTGGGGAATGGATGCTGGGCAGACTAAATTAATTATGTTAATTATCATAATAAAAACACAATAGATATCCACTTCATAGGGAGAATGATTTCTTCTTAGAGCCAGAACAAATGACCATGGCTAATCTCGTAATAACTACAGCACAGTTGGCTGGAAGAAAATATCCTTCATGGCCCCAAAAACATCCAGAGAATTGTAGATGTTTAGCAGGGGATGAGCCTTTAGAATTTGGAGCAAATACTATCATCTTGGCGATTAAGAAATTAAAGAGCAAGGATTGTCAAAATTGGCTCAAAGGCAATCAAATAAGTAAATGGCAAACTTGGGGCATTAAATGCAAAAGCCTAACATTTGCTTAATTTGTAAAGACCAGAAGTAAAAGGATAAACAAATTGGAGAGAGGTGCCGAAGGATGGGGAGATGGGGAGAAGTATTTGCTGGATGAACACGTTTGGAAACTGCTGTCTTAAACCCCTGAATGTTAAGTACTCTTGAGAAGCTTGAATTTGTAATTCTTCTAAAACTCACCCACTTTAATGCATTTTCAGTTGCTATTTAGTTAAGACTCATTCACAATAGAACTGTTTATTTTGTCAGCTAAGGTCACAACAAATCCAGCTGAATAGCATATACATCTAAATTTCGATAGCAGATAATTCATGTTCATCCTGTATTATCTCACATTAAATAGAACAAACTGTCAGATTTAACTGTCTTCTCATGCCAAAAGTCAAATTTTCATGTTTTCATATGCTAAATAGCAACTTTATTGTATGTCTAAACTACTTTTATTTTAGCTACTCCGAGAAAGACAGGATGTAGCATCTACAGATTGAATTTTTTTTTCTTTTATAATGTTTTGAATTTACTGTGTTAAAAAACACTTAACATGGGATCTACTATCTTAACAGAGTTATAATTGTAAAATATGTTATTGTTGGCTATAGGTCCAACGTACAGATCTCTAGAGCTTATTCATCCTGCTCAACTAAAATTTTATGCCAGTTGATTAGTAAGACAAAAATTCCCCTCCTACCAGACTTTGGCATCCAAACTACACTCTTTAATTTTATGAATTTTACTATGTTATTAAATAGATAGCTCATGTAAGTAGAATCATGTAGTATTTGTATTTCTGTGTCTGGCTTATTTCACTTCATGTAATGTCGACTGAGGTTCATCCACGTAGCATACTGCGGATCTCCTGTTTTTGTGAGGCTAATTGGTATTCTGTTACATGTACAATCTTCATTTTTATTGTCTATCCATCTGTCCATGGACATTTAGGTTGCTTCCACATTTTGTCTATCATGAACAGTGCTGCGTAAAGAGCTGATTGTTGAAGTCACGATTTTCCTAGAAAATCCCCTGGTTTATTTTATTCATCCCTTCATAAGACAATAGGCACGAGAAGTATTTATCATCTATCTCAAGATGTGCCAGCATGAAGCAGATTTGCTATCTCATTAACAACCAGAGCAGAGCTTTTAGTATTTGCAACTCAATTCTCCATCGTTGGGGTAGTTGCAAGACACAGTAGGACCCTTGGCATTCCCAAAGGACATGTGTGTAGACCTTCTCAAGTCTCTTTGATGCCACACGTCACATTTGGCTCCCTCCATAAACACCATAATTACAAACTGTAATGCTTAACGGCTGTTACTGCATGGGAGATAATGACAGGAAGCAAGTATGTCATGTGGAAGCAACAACGCCAGGAAATTGACTACGCTCCAGCCCTGACTTCGTGATAGACAACTCCACATCTGCATCACGGTATAGGAAATCTTTTCTCTTAACATTTTTTATTATGAAAGATTTCAAATAATCATCCTCTACTCAGTTTAAGATGTCTTAACAGTGTGCAGTATTTGCCTCCATTTTTTAAAGAATACATTACAGATACAGGCCAAGTCCCTCTGTGCAAAGCCCTTTGCATATAGCAGATATGCAAATCGGGAGTGGGCACCGGTTAGAGGTAAAGGGGTCTTACTCTTGTGTCACCATCCTGGATTTGAATTTCAGCTTTCACTCCCTGGCTGTGGGACCTTGGGCCAGTTATTTAGCTCCTTTATGCCTCAGTTTGTTCACCTCTTAAAATGGGGATAATGATAACGACAGTACTTAGCACCTAGGACTGTTGTGAGGATTCAACAAACTCATCCAAGCAAAGCAACTTCAATAATGCCTGGCACACCGGGAGTGAGCTTGCTTACCCTTCTTCCCACGGAGCCCACACTGCTTGCTCTTCCCTTAGTGTTAAGGTGAAATAGGAGCTTTTGCCAACACGCTTTCCAAAGGGTCACCTTACTTCATCCATCTGACCGTTAAGTGCCTTACCTCGGAATGTGATTCAGAACTATGACTTGGACAAAATGTATCAGTTAACAAAATATATCACAATGTCTCAAATAAAAGATATGTCACAACATAAACGTCCAGAGGCCCTGAATAAATCCGTGGCAGCAAAAAACAAAGTTTGAATTTAAATGGCTACAAAAAATATTCTTATACCATAACTCTGAGGCTCTAGTAAAAAATATCATAAAGAAGTATGTTTTGTTCTACGTAATGTTTTAAATTTGACACAAGGGTAACAAATAAAGGAAGTAAATAAAAGTGCAAAAGAGAGAGAGATTTAAATAACTTAATGATAAATTAGAAAAATGTGCCTGCAATTATCATCCATCCCACCAGCCTAGTTTATTGCAGTCAGAGAGACAAATGCATTTAACATGCTGACAAGTTTAATTTCCCTACAGCTTTATTACCCAAATTACTTATAACCAGGGAAAATGTCAAGTGTCAAGTCTTTTAAAGGGTAGGCATAGGTTTTCAGGAAATCGGTGAAGTCTTAGGAGAAAGGCCTACTGGCTTCTCTCGGAATTCTCTGATTGCATCTATAAGAAAACAATTTTTTTTAGGGTTGTCATTTTTATGAAGTTCATTATTTTGCCCACTTTCTACCTTTTCAATTATCAATTTGCTTAACTGATCAGGCTGATGAAGTTCATTGGTAAATATTTCATTGAAACAAGTTTGTAGAAAAAAACAAAATAGATAGTTTAACTGTGGACTTAGTATATATTTTAGGATTAGCCAATTCTTATTAAAGAAAATATTCATATAGACTAGAATAGGCATCAGAAAATGTATGCTCACTATAAAATATTGTGAGGCTGAAATATGATACAACATTTGTTTAATAAATGATTCTTCAATATATAATGTGAAATAAAGATTGTTGTATACCTGTGCTACATTTTTATCTCACGTTAATAGCAATAGTTATCGAAGAAGGAGGAACCATTATCTTGAATTCAATGATAGGCACACTAAGTCACAGACAAATAAAATGTCCAAGATCACAGACATAAAGTTTATGGTGAAGGTGTAATTTGAACCCGGATGGCTGAGGACAACGTGTGTTTTCTTAACTGACCTGATCTATTTACATCAAGAATGAACACTTTTGCAAATTATGTACACTGACATAGATGGCATTTGGTTATCATATCACTGTGCTCACCCATGACACGATTGGAGACATTTATACCTAATCGACACACTTCTGTCAAAAATGGCCACTAATTTAGAAATAATGTAACATGTCAATGCAGTGAATGTTACAGTTTGGCAGTTCCACTGTGATAAATCATCTCTAACTGCCGTCTCTGGTTCTATGAACTGTGCACACATTTCTCTGATGAATTCAGAAAGTCATAAATACTGCAATTTAACTATAGTTTATCTTGTTAATTAATTCTCTTCAAACAACAGAAATCATTAAAAATGCCAATTTCCTTTCCTTGGTCATCTAAATTTGTAATTAAGTTTCACAGTTTTCAAAACAAAAATGACAAAGAAAAATAAGTTGCCAGTAAAAGTGATGGATATGTAAGTCTAACGCAGATGAGAACAGAAAGAGAAGACAGAAGGGAGGTGAGGAGGGAGGGAGAGGAGGAGAGAGAAAGGAAGAAGAACAATGTGAAAGAATCCATTTTTAAGCACATCAAATGAGGAGGGGTTGAAAAGAATAAAATGTTTTCTTATCACTGGACTTTATGTCACTGGAGAAAACAGATTTTGAAGAAATAAAATGACAAGGTGTTAACAGTCAATATTATTTTCCTTTTAATCTTTTTATAAATTCTACTGAATTTTTACTAAATGGTAATTCACTAAATAATCAAAGATGATGACATACTATATTCCAAGTTACCACCTGTTCCATTATTCTACCATAGATTTACGTATAATTATACATGGAATACTATACAGCATAACATGTTTTCATTACATTTGGTACACCTGTAGGTGTGGGTATATATGCACGTAGGAGTAGGTAGGCTCTAAATTATTTAAACTGGTTATATACGGGCCCCAAATTTCCCAGAAAAGTACAAATCTCCATCTCTTTATGTACGTAGAAGTATGCAAGGTATCATAACATCTTCCTAAACATTCATAACCATGGGGATTCTCAAAATATCAAAATCCCAATTTACTTGTAGGCTATTTTTCTAGAGGAAAATACATTATAGGGCTCCTGAGGTGAACAGAACAGAATAAAAACAACAAGACTCAACACACCGTCATGTAGTTGGCATTGTGTTCATTATGGTAACCGAAATATGTGTCTATTTGCTGTGCTGAGAGAGAAATTAAATAAAAAATTTCAAGTTGCAAGTACTCCTCCAAGGATGGCCTTGAACAATCCTTTCAATATGGGAAGTCCCTGGAAAAAAATCTTCAAATTACTCCTGTATGCGTTTATCTCTAGAAGGGTCAAAATAATATTCATGAACCTCACCATCCACTACAGTGCATGTATGTGTGAGTGAGATTAAGGAAACTAACTAAATGTTGTTCCTTCCCCTTTATATTAATACTATGAATCCACAATTGTACTCATTTTTGCAGGGGATTAAAATCCACATGTAAATTATGTTTAAATATCCAAAATTATTTGGCAGTATTACACAGCCAATGAGAATGTATAGGCTCTGGACTCAGACTTCTCATGCATGTAACTGTTTTATTATTTGAAATTATTTTGTAAAATGTGGGAAGTTATTTAGCCTCCATAATTTAGAACTGTAAAATATGAGATAACATCCTTACACATGCTGAGTTAGTACATATAAAGAGCTTAGCAAAGTCCCCGCCACAGAGTAAGCACTTAATAATTATTAGTAATATTTTCTCCTGATAGAATATCAACTTATTAGTGATACAAAAACACCCTTTACTAAATAAAAGGATTTATCATAAGAATGACTCTTTTGGGAATTTTGACAGTCTATTAAAATTATTTCCATTTAAACTTACACAGTTGCTGTGCAACTGTATTAGTCAGCATTTGCTGTGGTAATGCTGCATAACAAACAAAATCCCCAAACACAGATGGCTACAAAAAAATCTATATTCCTTTCTCATAGGTAGGGTGAATGGTCTATACTGGCTCTGCTTCAGGCTTGTTAGGTTTGGGCTGTTCCAAACATCTTCTCATTCCAGAACTAAAGCTGAAAATTCAGTGGCTATCTAGGTCTATTGCTCTCATTTCAGAAGCCAGGAGGTCAAGAGAAGTGGGATCATGGCGGCTTTTGAAAGATCTGCTTTAAATTTGCACACTGTTACTTCTGCTCACATTCCATTGGTCAAAACAAGTCATCTGTGTAAGCCCAAAGTTAATAAAGAAAAGTAACAAAGAACTGTAAAAAAATAACAAAACCTACCAACAATCTGTTGTTTATCCATTTTATTATTTCAAAAAATGAGATACACTTCAACTCAAGACATCTTCCTTCTTATAGTTGAACAATCAGCTACCAAGAGTCTATTTTACAGTTAAGAACATGTATGAGGGCTGTCTGGAAAGTATCCAGCCATGTAATATGAAAAAATGATATTCACAATGGCTGGATACTTTCCAGACAGCCATCGTATGTACTTAGGCTTGTTCCCATCATGGCTTTTCCACCTACTTCAAGATGTGAAAAGTTGGACAAAGTATTTAATTTCTCAATGCCTACAGCCCCTCATCTATACAATGGAGTTAGTAGTAATTATAACTTTGTAGGATTATTAGAAGAAGTAATGCATTAAAATGTATATAAAGCATTTAGCACGTAGCCTGTCTGTAGTACTCAGAAATTGTTTTGCTCATGGATATGTTTTAATACAACCAAAGGATAAAAAATAGGACCAACTAAGAAAAAGTCACATCTGGTGGACCAGGTATGAGTTTCCAAGAGTCCTTCTCCCAGTGGAGTTGCACAGGACTCACATAATCTCCCAGCAATGAACTGCGGCAACACATGTAGTGTCTTCTGCCAGGGAAAGTTGTTTAAGCCTTCACCTCCAGGGTTTTTATTGGGATCTGTCATGTAGGCACAAAGCGCCTTCACAACTGACCACACATTCACCACAAGCCAAGTCGTTTGCACAGACTGTCTAGACAAGCTAGCACGGTGTGGTCCGAGGCTTCGAGCATGCAAAGCGCTCCCATCAGTAACACAGGGAATATTTTTAGAGTCAGTTTCCAGATGCCCTTCCCTAGTAGTCACAGTTCCATTCATCCTTCATCATAAACATCTTGATCTGCAGTATGATTTGGGCACACAGTTTCCTAAAATACAGACTGAAGTCTGAGTCGCTAAGTCCTGAACAAAAGGATATAGGTGGAAATGTTGTACATTATTTTCCAAAAATAATTTTTAAATGTGTGAATTTGAGGGTGTGGGCTTCTGCTAGAAGATCTGCAGTTGTGATTATCAGAACTCAATCAGCCGTCTTGGATTGTAAGTTAGAAAACCACTGCTGAGGGTCACAGAAGCAACAAGGTAGAAGCAGCCTCAGTGACACAGTGGAACACCGCACTAGCCTTGGTTACTGCCAATCACTGGCTTTAGAAGAAAGAAATAACTGTCTTGTTTAAACCAGTGTGTTTGTGTGTGCATTTGTACACACGTATGTACATGTGTCTGCATGTGTGTTGTATATGTGTGCATGAGTGTGTGCTTATGTGTGTTGTGCGTGCAATTCCACTTTTGATGTGGTTGGGAGGGGATCTTCTACTTTAAGCAGATGAACTAGTTTCTGTCTGTACCAAACGCAAATAACATTTGTAAATCGAATCGTCTTCCTATTTTCTCTGGGCACCTCACCCTAACATGACGTGCTCAATACAAAGGCAAGGGCACAGACCTGAAGCCTCCACACGCAATCATGATTTCCAGGATAGAAAACTCCACACTGCTGTGGAAATGCAGTGCAAGCCAGTCACTCAATCTCAAAATAGAATTGCAGACAAGCGTGTTCTTTCCATAATGTTGTTCTACGGGGCCTTTTGATGAATGCCATTTTTTTCTCAGCACCCATATATTTCTCAAATGTCGAATTCACAAATTCCTTTAAGCTAAGCTCTTTTCCGTTTCCATGGGCCTGTACTCTTATTCCACCCCATCTTACCTAAAACGAAATCGATATAAATCAGAATGTAAAACTCCATCAGGGCGGCTATCCATTTCTGTGACAAGAAGTGGGGTCTTTCTCTAACCGCAGCAGGCATGATGCTAATGCTTGCTTTGTTGCTATTTAGCTTTAACACCTTGCTCACTTTCTGGGGCAATTTCCTTGAGAATCTGCGTGAGCAACTTGGAAATTGAATATATTTGTGAAGACAGCTGATGCATATGTAACATTTCTTGTTCTTCTCTGAGAATGAAAACTCTATTTGGATATACACGTCAATGCATCGTAAATGGGCATCTTTTCTTGTGCCTCACAGGAGACATTCTAACTCCTTCTGATAGAATTCTGCTATTGTTTCCAAAATATTTCTCAATGAAGCCTCCCATACTGTGACCGATGTTTAAAAGTCTTCATGGCATTTATGGCTGAAGACTGAGAAGCTCCAGGGTGGGGGATAAAGGTGCGTTGGGCAGGTTCTGCCTGTAATGCTTTTCCCACAGGTACAGACATAGCTTCCCCTTCACCTCCCCCAGGTCTGTGTTCAAATGTTCACCTTCTCTATAGGGTCCCTCCCATTTTATTTAAAATTACAATGAGATATCACCTAACTCCAGTGAGAATGGCCTTTATCAAAAAGTCCCAAAACAACAAATGCTGGTGTGGATGTGGAGAGACAGGAACACTCCGACACTGCTGGTGGGACTGCAAGTTAATTCAATCCCTGTGGAAAGTAATTTGGAGGGGAGGGGACAGCATTGTTATTTTTAGCCTTTCCCAGATGATTCCAATGAAACAGGCAGCTTCCTATGCTATTGTTGGATGGAACAATCTCTCTGCGGTCCTATCCCCCAACAGGAATTAGAATGTAATTGGCATGTATCCTCTTTTCCAACTATTTCACCTTCAGGGATTTTTTCTAAGGAAAAAAAAATGGCACTGCACAAAGATGCACACGAGGCAACTTTCATTGCGCTGTTGTTTAAAAGAGTAAAAGCTTCTCAGCATGTAACTTATTAAAATAATTATTTTCCAAGAATATAATGACTGACATGCAGTCATTTATATGAGTCTATATTCACGGAAATAGAAACATGAAGTAGAGACGTCATACGAGATATTAACGTAACGTAGCATATAGAGCATGCATACCTTCTAAATTCTCCTTTTAAATACCTTAAAATCTTTTAAAATATATATATATATAAAATGTTTTCAAATCACAAAAGCAGTGTGGCTCTTTGTTTTAAAGGAAAAAGTACAGTGGACAAAGAATAAAATTGGGAGTTAAAAAAATGTAGTTTGATAATACTTGTTTGTCAATGCCAAAAAAATTTAGAATGTTTTTTTTAATCAGGAAGTGTGGTTTGCTCAGCAAGCACATTCCAGCTTGCGTGTGCTCTGCGTGGAGTTCTAAGCAAGCAGTAATCACGTGGCAACAGTATGACAGCCCTCCGACCTACCACTGTTGTGCCCCTTGACTCCATAGTCTCACTGCACCTTCCACGGAGCTGATGTTAAAGAGTAAATTAAGCAAGGGTGAATTTACACGTAACAGTGGCAAGAAAAACATCAACATTGAGTGTCACAATTGCAGAGGGTCTCTAACTTTATCTGAGATAAGCCGACGCTTTAAGAAACAAAGGTGAAAATGCAGTTTGGGAACACGGCTTAGAATCAAGCGTAAATCTGTCATAGTCAATAGGGGTGAACGACGTCCTATAAGAAAATGACTTTTGACAGGTGACTTGTCTGAAATCTGCAGAGGTGTCTTTAGGAGCCACTTAAAGTTCATTTAATTTTCTTCATCAGATCTCCCTGAGCTCCTCTGCCCTTCACATCACACGTCTCCACATCTTCATCTCCGTTATCCTTCCTCCCTCTTTAACCAACCTGGTGAGTGTCTGTGTTTGAAACGTTGATGTGAGAAGGAAATTTCTTCCAGCTGTCATGTACCAAAGACAGCTTGGCAGTTGCTTTAAGATCAACAGATGAATTTTCCACATAAGCTGAGACGAATTTCTTCTGTAATGCGCCTGGTTGGGAACCCAGAGAAACTGACAGTGCTCAGACCAGCCTCTCTTCTGCAAAACCTCCTCTAATATGCTTTGATTTAATGCCAGCCTCGGTATGTATATTGCATCCCGTGTGTTTTCCTTAGCTCTAATACCTTCCGCACTGAGCTGCAGATGACATTTCCTTTGACACAGTGTGACAGGCCCTCACTGCTACACATATCTGTGCATCACTCCTGGGGGCCCCTGGAAAACGGGGGGAAGCTGGTGTCGATCACAGGCCCCCTTTCTGCATCTCCAATTTCCTTTGCCTCTTTATTACCAGTAACACAGAGCATTTAACAATCCCCCACTCCCAGCCTGCCATCTCTGCTTTAATATGGAAATGGTTTGCATACCTAGTGGGACTGCCTAATGCTCTCAAGCCAACACAGTGACAACTATGTAGTAAGAGAGTCGATCTGTTACTTAACTATACCTAGTGAGGTTGTAAATTGCTGCAATTCAGTGTTGCAAAGGTAATGCTCACTCTTTGGTGATAATTGCTTGGTCTCTCCTAATTCCAACTCCTCCTCTCTCCATCCCCTTTCTAGGATGATGTCGGAGGTAGAATTCTAAGATGCCCATATTTCGGGAGACTCCTTACATGAAGTCAGGAAAGTTAGTTTCATGTTTAAATCATTTTAATGTGGAAACTGTGCTCGAAAGAGAACACATCGTTATCAATATCTCCAAGGAAACACCAAGACTGGTAGCCCATTGCTTCTGACTGTCTTGTCTTGAGTCGTACACCCATCCCTGAGCTGGTCAGCGTGAGGCAAGATATCCACGGCCAGCTACGGATGTGATGGGTGCTATTCAGACATCAGCACGTGTGCTCGTGCCCAATGTGGTGAGCGTATGGGTTCACTCATCCACATTCCCTTGGGCCTTACCTTGTCAGTGCATGCCAGTCTGAGTTCCAACTGCCAGACACTGCCTATCTTTGTGTGAGAACTTTCCCTGGCAGCCACAACCCACTCAGAGCTGCCAGGAAAATGTGGGATGCCCAGCTAAATTTGAATGATAGATAATTAATAACTATTTTGTTCATATGCCTCAAATATTACATGAGCCATACCTATAATAGCAGGAAAGAAATGGTGGTTTATCTGAAATTCAACTTTAACTGGGCATCCTGTACTATTAATCTTTAAATCTGACAGCTCTATCCACTCTGCCATTTTCTGGCATGTCTGTCATGGTACCTAGACATGCCAGATAATTCTCACTCCTTGGAAGAAACTCTCAGCTAATAACCCACAGTTGTTGTAGTAATACCCCAGCCACCTTACCCCTTGAGCAGAAAACTCAGAGATGCATGATTTGCACTGGCTCCTGGAGTTCTCCAGCTGCCTTCCCTTCTCCATCCTTTCCTCCTCCACTCACCTGTGTTTCTGGGGAATCGCCTCCTGCTAAGTCATCCCATGCCATGCATTTTAAAGGGACTTCTCTGACCCCATTTCAACCATGTGATGCTAGACAGTTCCAACCTCCTAGTCTGCAAGTCACAGTGCTCACTTCCCCAGCCACAAGAGGGGCTCCAGACACAGCCAGCTGCGGTAGCCCATTTCTCTTGCTCTTAACTTCTCCGAGAAAATGTTACTATGAATAGTACAATCCCCATTTCATAGAAAATAAAACCATTGCCTACAGAAGCCAAATGACCTCCTTACTGTCACAAGGCTGGCAAGTAGCAACATAGGAACTCAAATTTAGCTAACTCCCCACCCCATGCTCTCGCGCGATGCTGCTTCCTTGAGGTCAAGAGCTGTGTTTTACCTACTGTCACCCAACGTCTTCATGTGGTAGCCTCTTGGTAATTAGGGGCCTGAGTGAAACATAACTAATGTGAACACAGGAGAAACAGAGTCCAACACAAAGCATTAAAAGAATGGATTCCCAACACTAAGAGAGAGTTCCCATTGAAATTTACTATCTGGTAACGAGCAGGCATGCTTGGCATCTAAAAGTACTTGCAGGAACAGCTTTCTCAGACTTATTAGCACTGGCATTGTTTGACGCAACCTGCCTCATGATTCCAAGTTAATAAAGTGTGCATACATGCACACGTACACACGTACACAGATAGCAACTGACGACTCTTGGAGATGGGATGAGAAAATTTACCTTGATGTAGACATACCCTTTAGTGCTCTTCCTTATGACACCGTGGCTGAAGTTGTTCTCCTTTGGGAATCAGTCCAAGGAGTCAGATTAGTAAAATTCCTTAGTTCCTTTAGCAAAACCTTTTCTTCGAATTAATTTATGTTTCCTTTTGATAATGGTGTCATTGGATCTCTATCTCAAGCTCATCGCTTATCCCTAATCTCCACAACTCTATTGAAACATGTGTTTATTTTTTTCCCACCCTGCACCAAGGGCATGAAGCATATGTTTAAATATCAGGCCGGTCGTGCTCTATCGAGGGCTATTCTAGCCCCGAGGGAACATGCGGCACAGTCTGGAGACATTTTGGGTTGTCACCTCTCGGGGGTGGGTGTGCTACTGGCATATGGTGAGTAGAGGCCAGGATGCTGCTCCAGGTTACAAAACAGAGGACAGCCCCCAATAACGAAGAACTTTCTAACCCCAGATCCCAGTAATTCCAAAGGAGAGACACCCTGGGCTAGGCTGTAACCTTCTTATCACATATTTCTCCACAACTTCTCGTGTCTATGATCTAATTAAACTTTGGGACTCGATTTACATGTCCACACCTTGATGGATTCCTGCCTAACTTCTCAGCCAGAAATCTAGCCATTAGGTCCTTCTTACCACTCTGTGTTTATGCCTGTAATGATACATTATTGCATATTACATTGGCTTGGACTTTATTGGATTGATTTGGATGGTGATGTCCTTCTAAAGTAGAAAATGTTCCTTCATCATTGATGTTTCTCATTTTTTTCATTTAACAAATATTTACTGGGCCTCCAACCTGAAGGAATCTGCGGTGAACAACCTCTTGTTTGTGTCATGGAACTCCCAAGCACGCGAGGGGATAAAAAATAAGTAAATGATTGTCAGTGAGGAGTTACCTAAAATGGATATTAGTGGTTTGGGGAAAAAAAATCCTTGAATTGATCGGAGAGAGAAGGTCTCCGGGAGAAACAGGAAATGGCCATTTGCCTGGCGGTCAAGGAGAGGCGCCGAGTGAATCACTCCTGCGCAAGGAGCTCCTCCGAGGCAGCATCAGACAAGCTGGCCTCGACTCCGTCCCCATCGCTGGCCCGCACGACGACACGTCTCCATTCCGGGATTCGGTCTACGCTTGTGTAGACTGCATGTGACCATGTTAGAACTCACAGGGTGCTGGGGATCAGATATGCAATTAGAAGACTTAGCCAAAGTCCCCGGCACACAGTTTCCTCTCAATAAGTGGCAGCAATAATTATTACTTGTAAGAAATAGGGGGAAATAGGCAACTCTAAGCAGTAAAAAGAAATTGCATCTCCCTCCAGTGGAAAATCAACGTGTATTCAGTTGCATGGATCATTTATCATTTATTGATTTCAAAACCATCTCCCTAAACTGTTAACCTCTTGGGGATTAACCCCATGGGTAGTTAAACGGTTAACCCCATGGACATCTCCCAAATCTGTAGAGTTAACCACTTATTACAGCCCCCCAGCGCAGTATTTGGCACACAATAAGTTCTCAATAATTATCTGATGCATGAATAAATTTATGTGTATGAGTAAGAGGACCAGAGAGAACAATTGTCCTGACCAGTCATTATCATGCAAACCACAGAAAATTTAGAAATAGAGCCGTAATCTTCCAGGAAGCCATAAAAACAGGCTTACCGTTCAGTCAGCCACTATAAGCTCACTGGTGATGCATTGTAAGAGCGGGAAGTTTACAGAACAGGGAAGATTTTCAATGTTTCAACAAAATCTGTTTATGTTTATTAAATATACAGTTATGTATACTTTAGAAATACACATTGAGGAGGGAAGGAATAGGACAACCCAGTAACAGTTCACAGAAGAAATTACTTGTATCAGTGCCTAAAAATAAATAAATAAATAAAATAGTGGCCAGAGTGTCACAACTGTAACTTTAAGTACTGTTATTACTTCTTCAACTTACCAGAGAAGTGAAAAAATAAATCGCTCTTTAAAAGTCATCAATTTGGATGTGGGTTTACCCCCCACCCCCAATTCCCCAGTGTTCACTCCCACCATTTGAGCACCATAGTGTAAATCAGTCAGTACCAATTTGATGGCGAGTACAAGTGGGGCCCAGTCTGAGCGACGTGGGGGGACACTGTGGAGGGGTGGGACAAGCTTGAAAAGTAGTTGGGGAGCGGAATTAAGGGTCTCAATAGGGGAAAGGAATTCCTCAAAAACTGATTTATGTGATTAACTGTACACCTTGGTAAATTCACTGCAAATCATTTAATTGTACACTTGAAGTGGAGTAAAGGCATGATATGTATACTTCAATAAAGAAAAAAAAAGAAATAAAATTTCCTTTAAAATATGCTATAAAAAAAAAGTCATCAG
>CAUYRT010066043.1:0-11358 GCA_963574885.1 Lepilemur ruficaudatus
AGTAGAGACGGGGTCTCGCTCTTACTCAGGCTGGTCTTGAACTCCTGACCTTGAGCTATCCACCCGCCTCGGCCTCCCAGAGTGCTAGGATTACAGGCGTGAGCCACCGCGCCCAGCCTTAACCTGATAAAATTTTAATTAAAAAACTTAAAAGCTATATACAGTTATCATATTAAATAGTGAAAAAAACCCTCTAAAAAAAAGGAAAAAAATGATAGGCTAGATAAAAAAAGACCCAAATATACACTGCCTATGAGAACACACTTTCAATATATAGGAAACAGAAACATGAAAACTAAAAGAATAAAAAAAGATATAACATGAAAACACAAATAAGAAAGCTGAAAGGTTTTAATATGAGACAAAGCAGACTTTCATAGATAAGAGTACTACCAAAGATAAAGAGGAACATGTCATAATAATATAACGGTCAATTCATCAAGGAAATACAGGAATCCTAAACATGTACGTACCTAATAAAGCTTCAAAATACATAATGCAAAAACTGGCAAAACTGAAAGCAGAAACAGACAAATCCACAATTACAGTTCAAGATTTCAATACTGTTCTCTCAGTAATTGATAGGACAAATAAACAAAAAATCATAAGAATACAGGAGACTTAACACTATTAACCAACTTTCACTAAATGACATTTATAGAACATTATACCTAACAACAGCAGAATACATATTCATTTCAAATACACATGGAATTTTCACCAAGAGAGATCATATGCTATTCTTAGCTCTCTGGGCTGTATTTAAAAAAAAAAAAAAGATAGATCATAGGCTAGAACATAAAATAAGTCTCAACTTTTTTAAAAATGAAATTATACAGAGTATATTCTATAATAACAGAATTAAATTCAAAGTCAATAACAAAAAACCTAGTAAAATCCACAATTATCTGGATGTTTTAAAACCTACATATATAATTCATGAATTTTTAAAAAAGTAAAAAAACATTTTCAATAGGATGTCACAAAAATATATAACACATCAAAATTAGGTGGAGATACAACAGTTCTAAAAGAAAAATTTAGAGATTAAATATTCATTAGAACAGAAGGAAGATTTAGAATCGATGACCTATGCATCCACCATAGGAAGCTAGAAAAAAAAGAGCAAATTAAACACAAAATAAGTACTAGGAATGAAATAGCAAATATAGCTTAAGTCAATGAAATAGAAACTACATAGAGAAAAAACAATGAAACTAGAAGTTAATTCTTCTGAAAAGTCTAATACAATTGATAAACCTCAGGCAAGACCACCCAAGGAATGAAACAGAAAATAGAAATTACCAAAATCAGGAATGAAAGAGCGGACATCACTACAGAATCCACAGACATTAAAAGGACAAATGGAATATTACAAACAATTTATTTATGGCAATAAACTTGACAATTTCAATGAAATAAATTCCTTGAAAAACCCAAATTATTAATACTAAAACTAACTCAAGAATAAATAGAAAATATTTAATATAGCTGTTAGAAGAATTAAATTTTTGGTTAAAAACCATTCCACAAAGAAAACTCCAAGACCAAAGGATTTCACAGGTGAATTTTTAACAAACATTTAAGGAAGAAATCACATCAATCTTACACAAATTCTTTGATAAAACAGAAGAAGAAGAATACGTTTTAATTCATCTGTGAGGTCAACATTACCTTTGTGCAAAAACACCAATATCACTCATTAACACAGTGGAAAAAAATCCTCAACAAATGGTTAATAAATCAAATCCAGAAATGTATGTATTATATAAAGTACATAAATATAAATATAAAGCAATGTAACTCTCCTTGTTAGCTGAATAAAGGAGAAAAATCATAGGATCATATCAGTAGATGCAGAAAAAGCATTTAATAGAATTTGATACTCTTTCAAGATACAAACTCAAAAAACTGGAAATAGAAGGTAATTTCATGTATGAAAGGACATACATGAAAATCTCACAGCTAACATCATGCTTAAAGGTGAAAGACTAAATGCTTTCCACCTAAGACAAGAAATAAGGCAATGATGTGTACTCTCACCACTTCCATTCAACACTGTATTAAAGTCCTAGCTACCGAAATAAAGCAATAACAACAAAAAAAATAACAAATAAAATAGAAGGCACAGAGATTAAAAAGAAAAAAGTAAAACAGTCTTTATTCACACATGCCATAATCATGTACCTAAAAAT
Source organism: Lepilemur ruficaudatus (assembly GCA_963574885.1). Lineage (NCBI taxonomy): Eukaryota > Metazoa > Chordata > Mammalia > Primates > Lepilemuridae > Lepilemur > Lepilemur ruficaudatus. The sequence goes on from CAUYRT010066043.1 coordinate 2,196, forward strand.
CCTAAGAAATCTACCAAAAAAGCTACTAACATAGTATTTGTGAATTTAACAAGGTGAAAAAGATACAAGATAAATATACAAAAAGCAGTTGTATATTTATACACTAGCTGCAAACACATTTTTTAAACTGTATTTACAATAGCACTCCAAGAAAACAAAATAGAAAAAAATACAACAAAAAACATATAACACCTCTACAATGAAAATTCCAGAACATTGTGAGAGAAATTAAAGAACTTAAAGGGATAGAGAAATACATCACGTGCACGATGAAGTGAAAGACTATTTTAAGATGTCAATCTCCCAAAATTAATCTACTGATACAAACAATTCCGATCAAAATACCAGCAGACATTTTTGTTGAAAGTAATAGGCTGATTCTGAAATTCATAAAGAAATGCAAATAACTTAGAGTAGCCAAAACAATTTTCAAAAAGAAGAAAATCAAAGAACTTTCACTACCTGATTCCAAACTTACCCTAAAGCTCCAGTAATTAACATAGTATATTTACGAGAAACATTTAGCTCAATGGAGCAGAACAGAGAGTCATATGCTCCACTGATTTTCAACAAAGGATCCAATGAAATTTAATAGGGAAACGTTAGCCTTCTCAATAAATGATGCTAGAACAAATAGAAATTCATACGGGAAAAATGAACTTTGCCACTTATACTACAAACAAAAATTAAACACTATGTTTTGTTAATAATAGATCACAGATAAGCAAAAAACAAAAGCTATAAAACTTCTAGGAAAAAAAAACAGGAGAAAATCAGGTGTGATTTAGGTGTGAAAAGATTAGGACACCAAAGTCACTAAGAAAAAATAATAAAAAATGAAAAATAACTGATAAATTTGACTTCACAAAAGAAGACACAGAATGGCCAATAAAGACTTAAAATGGTTTATATCATTGTTCTTCAGGAAAATACCACATGAGATATTACTACACACACGGCAGAATAGCTAAACATTACAATGACTCACAATACCAAGGGCTAGCAAGGATGTGGAATGACTAAAACTCACACAGACTGTTCGTAGGAGTGTAAAATGGTCCAGCCATTTTGGAAAACAATGCCATTTTCCCAAGAGAAATAAAAATATGCCCGCAAAAAGACTTTCACACAAATGTTTACAGTAGCATTATTCATAACAGCTCCAAACTAAAAATAACCCAAATAATTTTCAACAGATAAACACATAAGCAAATTGTGGTATATTAATACAATGGAACACAGCAACAAAAAGGGAAGAACTACTGATATATGCAACAACATGAATGAACTGCAAAAACATTATGTAGAGTTAAAGATGCCAGACACAAAAAGCATATTTTACGAATCAATTTATATGAAATTTGAGAATAGGTCAGAGTATAGTATGCTTAAGTAGCTTCTTAGTTGTCCAATCTTGGAGTGAGTGGGGGAGGGGTGGGGGAGGGGAGAATGACTGCAAAAGCCATGAAAAACTTGGTAAGGTAGTGAAATTGTTCTATATCTTAAGTGACATGGTTAAACAGGTGTAGTCACCAAACAGTACATTTAAAATAAGAGCACTGTATTATACGTAAATTACACCTCAGTAAAGTTGATTTTAAAATAAAGAGACCTTGACAAAGTCAAGATATGCTTTGCAGTCTCACATGGATCCTCAATGCTGCTCAGCAATTTTCTGCTTCTCTTTTACTACCTAAGTAAAGTTGTTTCAAATCTATACCATTTCCTCAATCCCTCTCTTATTTTTATTCCCAAATTATCTTCTCAGTGATTTTACCTTCTACTTCACAGAGAACAAGAAGTAGAAACATCATCACAAATCAGTTCCCTTCTTATCACACCATCTCCTTATTTATCTTTATTTGTACAAATAAAGATGTTACAACTTCGCACCTAGCTCAGAAGAGAGGGTGCTCCCACTCATCATCAAAGCTGAGCCTCATTCCCTTGGGATCCTACTAATCCAAATTTATCATTCTCCTCAATATTATTTATTTCTCCTTCCCTGAAAACATTTTCTCAAAAAGACCTCCCAACAACCCTGACTCCTCTAGCTTCCCCTCTGTCTTTCCTTCTCTTTACTACCAATACAAACTTCTCTTGCATTCTTCATTTCATTTCAATGTAGTGTGGCCACAGAGCATTCATTCAAATGACTCTAAGGTATAGGAGGGCTGTCCAGAAAGTATCCAGCCACAGATACAATGTATACACCAGTACAATGGCTGGCTACTTTCCAGACAGCAACTGCATATGTTATACAACTTATGCATAAGTGTACATACTGTATGTTGCAAAAATATAAATATATACACATCTATTTTCAGGAAAGAACAAAGAAAAAAATGGGACAATGTGTCTCTAATAAGGGGAAGAAAGTGCCCTTAATCATGACATAAATGTTTAAATAGCCTGGCAGATCTGGGGGCTCTTAGTCTGTGGTCTTTGCATAAACTCCAAGGAGTTTTAGAAATCCCACTGAAATAAACAACCTTGTACACACATGTTTTTTTGGAGAAAGTATCACTTACTTTTATTAGATTCTCAATGCAGTCAATAACCCAAACTCACCATTGTAAAATTACTGTCCTTGTGTATCTTCTTTTCTCTTTAGGATTTTCTAACTCCCTTTGCTCTGAGTTACATTCAAAAAAATTTCTTCTATGTAATTTCAATGTCTTTACCATTACAAAATATGCTGGCTAGTCTACAAAACTATCCTGTTGTATTTCTCACTACGAATTAATACACTGTATTCTCACATAAGATAGGCTTTCAAGGTCAATTACCATTTTAGGGTATTGAGAACTACAGAACTTTTGACACATAACTTCATCCAAACTCCTGTACTAACAGATTCAACCACACTCCAGCATGGCTCTTAGTTGCAGAAGACTATGTCCCTAGAATAGAAGACTCTAGCAAATGTCTGCCTGAAAAAGCTCAACAGTGCCAGGAAAATTTACTATTTGTTTTAGCCAACACCTGATGATAGACCCTCAATTTCCCTTTCTTAGGACATTTATTAATACTAAAAAGAGCTTACAGTTGTGAATGTCGTATCTCTTACCACTCAGAAGGGTCTCTCTCAAGGACCTGAGAGCCATTCCTCTGAAACATAATCATCAGGAAAGATAGGGCCTCTGTCTCCCAGTCTCTGTGGGAGGATAGAATCCTAACTATAATAATTGCCAGCTGGCAAACACAGCTGGCCTAATCCAATTTACAATGACCAACTCTTTGTAATTTTTCACTTTTCTCACTCTGTTGAGCCCTCACTCTGTCTCCTCCCTCATTCTTCCCTTTAAAATGCCCAAATCATCTCTGCACAAATTAGGATGGAGCTCAGCAATTTCCCCTACTGTCAGTAGATACTGAATAAAATCTGTTTTCACCACTTTAACTAATATCCAGCTGTGTTTATCTTTGATAGTTTACTGCCAAAAATTTAGTTTCTGAAACAACAGGTGGACCAGACTCTGACTATGGTGATTCAACTGAAAAGATAACCCTCTGAAGTTCATACATGAGAAACCAATTATCCCTAAATATCTCTGGCTCATCACTCTCTATACATAATCTCTTTCTTCCTCAAAACAAGTATGAAGGATTTGACCTACTTTCTTTTCTTCTGTGAGTCCTCCTCAGCCCAGAACTGACTAGAGGCACAGCTAACCCAATACTCTCTTCCTTTTGCCCCCAAAGGTAAGTATATAAAACACATCCAGTTTTAAAGACTTAAATGTTAATGTCTATGAAAAACAAACAGGGGTGACAGACTCTCAAATGTCTTGAAACCCTTTTCCCTTATCTTTACAACACTGGTCTCCCCCGCTTCTCCTAGTTTTCCAACTACTTTTACTTAGCATCCTTTATTTCCTGTTTGATTCTTCAGTGTTGGTATTCATCTTTCTTTCAGTTTCCCTAGGCATTTCAGTCATTCTAACGGCTCTAACTAGCAATGATTCCCAAATCATATCCCCGTCTTCTTAAATGTTCTCTGAAACCCAAGATTCACATTTCCAATATTTCCCGTATATCTCCAAACAGATGTCTCACAGATATTTTCATATCATAACTAGTAATATCTTGAGTTCTCATACATTTTTAGTTCCCATATATTATTCTTTCAAATAAAAATTACTCAAGTAGCTGCTCTGATTAATTTTAGTACATACTTACTGATGAACTATCAGCTGACTCATTGTTTTTTTCATATTTTTGTTTCTTGTTCTTTTTCTTCTCTTTCTTTACCTTTTTTGCATGCTTGTCTTTTTTCTTCTTTTTCTTCACAGAATGTTCCTATAATCATTTTAAATAGGCAAGAAAGGAATTTAGTTATAACTTACTTTAGTAGGAAGCATTTTGAAGGAAAAAAAATCCACATTCTAAAAAACTTTAAGTCTTTCATGAAATGAGACAAAGAATATGACTAAGTAAATAAAATCTTCCAAGAAACTTTAACATGCCTACTATATGTACTATTAATAAATCACATAGCTGAGACTCCTTACCAGAAAAATATTAGAAAAAATGTTTTATTTGTAGATTCATGACAGATATAATCAAATAAATACATATATATTCACAAACATACATACATTTACATACATACACACACACACATACACACACACAATATCCCTCTATGGTCCCCCCAAAAATCTTTATAAAAGATTATTAGGCCTTAAAAAATATAGCAAGATAGTATGAATTTAAATTGTAGGAAGAGACGAGGGAGGAGGAGGGATGGGGAAAGGGAAGATATGGATCAAAGAGTACAAAGCTTCAGTTACACTAGAGAAATAAGTTTTAGTGATCTATTGCATGGTGATCACACTTAATAATAAGGTATTGTATATACCAAAATTGCTGAAAAAACAGATTTTTAATGTTCTCACCACAAAAAAAGTTGGTGAGGTGATAATGTTAATTAGCTTGACTAAATCTCACAATAATATGTACATAGATCAAAACATTACACTGTACCCCATAAATAAACACAATTATTTGTCAATTAAAAATAAATTTTTAAAAAATTGTAGAAAAACAGGCTTGAGACCAAAAAAAAAAAAAAAACAAAGACAAAAAGCTTAACGTGCATAATTTTTTAAACCCATAATTGCTACAAGTGAGCCAGAAATGTAAAGCTAAGTCTTCTACCAGCTCAAATAACAAAATCGTTCCAATGTCATAATGTCCAAAATATTACAATATATCATTTCTGCCAAAGAGATAAAACTAGTCAGTAATGCCAACTATGTGATATTCATTCTGTAACTCAGGAAAACAGTTCATAAAGTTGTTCTTCCAATATTATAATAATTTGAATAAGTGCAAAAAAAGACATGTATGTTTACATCAAGTAAATCTGTTAGTATTCACCTGTGAGAATTGTTCGATTCGCTCATTCACATCAGGTAGCATCCATGTATCCTCACCCCGAAGTCGCTTAAGTTCTTTACGTCTTTCTTCTTTTTCAAAATTGGCTTTAGCCTACAACAACAACAACAACAAAAAAAAAAAAACTGGCAATTGATCCAACTGTTTTTCACACACAAAAAAAATGGAAAACAAAAACTTACCCCACTTTTACATAAAGGCATCTACGCATTAACCAATGGACTATTCCTTGCCAGGAACTTGCTTCTACCAGTGTTGAAAAGATTTAAAAACAAAATCTCTTCTTCCACATTACCCAGCACATTATTAATCTCCAGTGAATTAAGCCACCAATTAGGGATAGAATCCTAGAACCTATTCCAAGCCCTCCGCTCTCCCTAAGCTCCCAACCTCAAATATGATTTGGAGCCCCTTTGCCCTTCACCATCCCTGTGGCTACCGCCTTAAACTTTTGCAAGTTAGGAGACTGACCTCCATGCAATAAATATGCAAAGCCTGTACCTCAATACCCAGCCCCCCAAAATGCTTCAAGAAGAATCATCTTTCTAAAAAGAAATTATCAAATTACTAATTTTTAGTCATCCTTCAACAATAGTCAAATAAAGTAAGTTTTTCTTAGGAAGTTATTCCTGACCTCTTATTCTTCCTCCTAAACTCCAAAGCTGGGTTTGGTCCTTCTCAAATTCTGTGCATATCTCTACTATAAGATTTATCACAGCTTACCAACCCTACTTCCAAAAACTGCTTGAAACACCAAAGAGACAAGGATGAATATTTATTATACATATATATAATCTATGTTGAAATCAGGGAACAATACCAACCTTTCGTGTATCCAAGACTAATCGCCCACTCTTCCCCTTTAAAATCTGACTGTAGTAATTTTCACTTCTCCTTCCAGTCTCCTCCACCTCTTCGCTATTGGCTCCTTCTCATCTGCATTTAAACTCATTTAAAACTCTTCCATTTTAAAACAAACAAAACCCCTCACTGTGTTCTATGTTGCTCTCCAAACTACAACTATTCCCTTTCATTGTCATACTTCTTACATCTTGAATAGCTTGTCAGATAATTCAATATAGTTACTTCCTCTACTCTTTATATGTTACCTCTATGCATCTCAAGCTTAGTGAGAAATATTATAATGTTTCTCAACCTTTGGTGAGAGGCTAAATTTCCTGGGTCTCTTGTGTTAACTCTTGTTTGGATCTGGACCGGCTTACAGTAAGTCTGGAATTGATACTAACAGTAAGACAAGAGAATGAAAAGTGAGCTGAGTCTACTCAAATGTAACTGACGTGTTCCTTGAAAAGTAAAATTTCATTTCAGATACAGCAGAAGCAATGACAGAGACCGTGAAACACGCAGGCAGAGTCCTTGAAAGTAGCCGGGTACCCAAAAAGTGCGCAGTCCGGTGACAGAAATGCAAACAATAGATGATTTAAAAATGAAACTTGGAGAAAAAGAATGGGATATCCCAGAAAAGAGATGAGCAACTGGAACCTGCCAGAGCATCTAGAAGACGAGAAATATACAAGAATTTATCGGCATTGCAAAGGGAGACTTCACCCAAATAAAGTGAGATGCCGTGGTAAGGGAAGGGGTGGGTAAGCTAGCTTCCAGGAACCCTCAACTTCCACAACGCCAAGTAACTACAGAAGCCACCAAACGGAGATACCTGGCGCAACACCTCGGCCCTGGCAATCCGGGTCTGTTCTTTCCGCTCCTCAATCCTCTTCGCACTTTCAAATCGACCACTGGCAGCCGCCATAGTTGTTGTCACCGTAAAGCTAGGAAGCCGTCATGAAATCTTAGTTTACGACAGTCGTAATTTAACAAACAAACTGGGACTTCCGACTAGGGAGAGGAGGGGCTCTGCGCCGCCAACAGAGCATGCGCAGACCTCAGTCTCGCGTAAGGTTTTGGTGGTTACTCCCGCCCCAGGTTATCGGCGAGACTTGGAGACAGGCGAAAGATTTATCGTTTCTCTTATTGAGTTCACTGTGAGTGGAAGTAATATCAATTTACGTATGTTATGCGGTTTGCACTATACTAACAACTTTCTCACAAATTTAACCTAAGTCAGAAGCTCCTAGAAGTTAAGTCCATACATGTTAAAAGTTTTGCGCCAGAGTTCCCTTTCTTACCAGGGGATCGCTTCCCTGTACTGGACGAATGGGCTGAAGTTGGCCAGAAGGTCAAAGTTGCATTGAAGATTAGGTGTTTCACTTTAGCGGATTTTTTTTAAATATAAGAAATAGTAATGTGAATTTTGCATTGTACCTCATGATTTATCCGTGCTTCTTTTGTTAGTATTTTACATTATTTTTTCTCTAACCTCATATTATTTGCTCATACTTATCCATCCAGACATTTGTATTGCAATGGGCAATTACCTATTTATTTGAGAGGGGATTTCTTTGTTTTCTTTTATGTATGTATCTCCAAAACATAAAACTTTAAGTGCCACGAAGAATAAGACATTCTAAAGTATTTATTAAGTGCTTTGAGAACATAAAACACTAAACTTAACAGTTAGCATCATAAAGGTAAAGAAGAAGTCTGGAGAATAATTGTAAACTAGATACTTTAAAGACACTAAAAATAATTAATGTAAGCCAGGTTGAGGCAAATATTCTTTTTTTCAGCTTTCATAAAATTGAATGTGTGTTTGCAAGTAGCTTTCCCAGGAGTTTCTACTTTAACTATCACTCTATAAAAGTCTTAATCTTGAGCACATAATGTTTACTTGTTTGCTATACAATAGAATGTACTCATTGTATTTTTGTTATAGAAAATTGAATTTTAATTTACCTATTGACCTTGTAATCTTCAACCAACTGAATACCTTGACTGATTTTGTCATAATTAACTAACATTTAAGTCTTTTCAGATTCTCTTGGGATTCAGAAAAACATCCATTCCCTCGTTTGCATCAATTACAGGACAAAAAAATATAAACAGTGATTATTGCAGAAACCTGTGTTTTAATTCATTCAGGCAGCTATAACAAGGCTATCATAGACTGGATGGTTTATAAACAACAAACATTTACGTCTCACAGTTTTGAAGACTAGCAAGTCCAAGCATAAGATGTGGGCAGATTTGCAGTCTGGTGAGGGTGGATCCTGGTACATAGATGGCAAGTTTTTTGCTCTGTCCTATGTGGCAGAAGGGGTGAGGGATCTCTCTAGGACCTCTTGTATAGGGGCACTAATCCCATTCAAGAAGATGCTGCCCTCATGACCTAATCACCTCCCAAAGGCCCTACCTCCACATACCTTCACTTTGGGGAATAGGTTTCAACATAAGAATATGGGGGGAACACAAGCATTCAGTCTGCAGCAATGTATAAAGTTATATGAAAAAGGTTTTAAAAAAATCTTACATAAGGCTCAAAAGAAGACTAGAACAAATGGAAAAGTATACCGTGTCCTTAAAGAAGACTCAACATTGGCCAGGCGCGGTGGCTCACGCCTGTAATCCTAGCACTCTGGGAGGCCGAGGCAGGCGGATTGCTCAAGGTCAGGAGTTCAAAACCAGCCTGAGCAAGAGCGAAACCCCGTCTCTACTATAAATAGAAAGAAATTAATTGGACAACTAAATATATATAGAAAAAAAAAATTAGCCGGGCATGGTGGTGCATGCCTGTAGTCCCAGCTACTCGGGAGGCTGAGGCAGAAGGATCACTTCGGCCCAGGAGTTTGAGGTTGCTGTGAGCTAGGCTGATGCCACGGCACTCTAGCCTGGGCAACAAAGT
>CAUYRT010066044.1:0-47954 GCA_963574885.1 Lepilemur ruficaudatus
CTCGTGAGTCAATGTCTGGTGACTTGTCTCTGATTAGCAGACTTCCTTATCTTAAAACATTTCAAGGTTTTAGAGAAAGCTTCATTTCTTTAACCAATTACAAATCAAAGAACCTTTAAACCCACCTAGAACCTGTAATCCTCCCCACCTTTGAGATGTCCCACCTTTTCAGGCCAAACCAATGTAAGCCTTCCATGTATTGGTTTATGACTTTATGTGTAATTCCTATTTCCCTAAAATGTATAAAACCAAACCGTAACCCAACCACAGCAAGTCCACTTGCTCAAGGCTTCTTAGGCATGGCTCTCTGGGCCATGGCCACACATTAGGCTCAGAATAAACCTCTTAAAATTATTTTACAGAATTTGAGTTCTTTTCCATTGACACCGCTTTCCCATTCAACATTGCTCAAGGCTCCTTTCCCCACCTCAAAAATTCCAAACTCTCCCTCAACAAACAAACACACAAACGAAATTTTTTAAAATTCATTTTTTTATCCACCTGAGTTTGCAGACCTGGGTCTTACATTCAAAGTTGAGCAGCCCTGTTGCATTATCATCTGTAATCCCTTTAGATTTTTTTCTTAACATCTCAATGAAATTCTCTCATAAATCCCCTTCTTTGCTGACCAAGTGCTGTGTAGCTGCTGATTTTGCAAGATACCTGCTAATGTAAAGTATGTCTCCTTTGAGCCTCTTTATCACTCGGTTGCTCCCTGCTCCACCTTCTCCATATTTATGTCCTTATCAGAGCTGCACACGGTATTTCAAATGAGCCTCAGTGTTCCTCCTGCCATGCCACAGTATTGATTGTGATATGATAGCCTATCTCAAAATTGGTTTGGGGGATTCTTTTTCTCATTGTGGTTAAAATAGCTTGACTTGTAAATGCCAGAAAATACTTTTGCAGATTAGGGTTTTTACATAGCATGGTGTCAAATGCTTTCAGGAAAGGTGTTTAAATTATTTGGATAGGCTGCTTCGTCCATTAACATTTTCCCTTACAGTCTAACCTCTCAGGTTTGCAGGACAGTTTCCCCACTGAAAATTTGTGCTGATCTCTTTGTAATTAAACATAACTTTCTTAGAGATTCTTACATTCAAGCTGTGGCTTACAGCTTCAAAACACTTTTCCCCTGCTGTTGAAATCACAAAGGCTGTGGTCTCCCAGTTCTTTTCTAAAAGTCTCTCTTAACAGAGAAGAAGCCTTTGCAGCTTCTGTCCTCTTCAGCTGTTGCTGCTGATAATTTCAAAGACATATTCACAGACTCTGCTCTGCATCAGGCAGCTGTTATGTGGTTACTGAGTGCTTGTGTGAGAGTCTGTGGCTCTGTGTCTCCTTTCAAGTTGCCACTCGCATGTAGGATTGTCTGTTTGAGAAAGGTTTTGTGCTTTCCCCCCGTGCAGTGTGTTTCTTGTTTTCCTTGGGAGAGCTCTGTACCGTAATCATTTTTCCAGTCCAGGTTCCTTCTAGGCTGATTTACTTAACTGTTTTGACGCCCTTGCTGTGTCTAAACTTGCGTTTTGGCAACACAATTTTGTAGTTTACTTCGTATGGGCAGAGCACGTTCCACTTCTGTTTCATCCCTATCATTTCTTTTTCCTCAATCTATCTAAGCTCTTGCACATTCTTCCAAACCTGAGAACTGAAACCTCAGTTTTGGTTTCCTAGTGCTCGGATGGATGTGAAGATGATTTATAGGGTGCTCTCATCCCAGAGCCGTGGGCCACTGATGCCATCGGTTTAGCAGCTGCTCACCTAGACCTGCCTAGAGATGAAGGCGACTACCAGATGCAGCTCAGTCCACACGTGCCATCGAGCAAGGCCCGGTTTACAAGCCAGTCATTTAGGAAGAGCATCATTTCAGTCATCACTGCACTATGTGCCTTTGGCACTTTTTTGATTCACATTCATAGACTGCAGTCACCCATAATTAAATCCTGTCACTGTTGCATGAATTATTTTACCGAGTCATATTTAATTCACCTCCTTCTTCTTTTGGAAATCTCTAGTGAGCTTCAGGCTTCATCCTGTAGATCTTTTGTCTCTTTCTAAAGCTAAAGCTAGATTGATTACACATTCTGGCCTTTGAATACTTTGTGCTAGTCCCCATGCCAGGAATAAAAAGCAACCTATTACTAATCTAGTTTTCTTCTTTCTTTCTTTTGTGGTACCCAAGACTTTTCAGATCATGTAACCCATCTGAAGGTGATAAGTGTTCCTTTAGACCAGTGGTTCACAAATGGTACTATTTTGCCCCCAAGGGGACATTTGGCAATTTCTGGAGACATTTTGGTTGTTTACAGCTGGGGGTGGGGTGCTACTGGCATCTACTGGGTAGAGGCCAGAGAGGCTGCTAAACATCCTATAATACACACAACAGCCTCTCACAGCAACAAAAATTTCAGTAGTGACAAAGTTGAGAAAACCCCGCACTAGAACAAATGCTTGTAGATATACTTAAATGCGGTAGTAATTCTTCTATACATGCACCTCCCATGATCCCTGATACCTGTTCTCTAGGTCCAGGGCATGATCAAAGGCTTTCCTTTGATAACACAGCTGTATTTTCAACTCAGTGTTTAGGATTATCCATCTGAATCATTGAAGTTGCATGTGCAGGGCTCAAATTTGCTATTAATATTTGCTACCTTTTAAATTAGTTATACATAATTCTTTTGACCATAAAAGAAAGAAGATAGCCAATGTGTATTTAATTAACTCATTCATTTATTTGGGGAGTGTCTGTTATGACAGGCACTATGCTAGGTACTGGGGAACAGCAATGAACAAAACGGATTTGCTTTTTGCTTTCCTGGATCTTACAGTCTAGTCGGGAAGACTGATACAATTGAGAACAGTGTTATGAAGAGAACAGAGTGTGTTGGTACAGACTAATGCGGCAGTAGAGAGTGCGAACTGGTTCCTAACTTAGACAGGGAGGTGAGAGAAGAGCTCTCTGAGGAGGGGACACTCAGGCTTTGGAAGTTGTGGTCCTGCAAGAGCAGGGGTGTGGAGGAGAACGCGTGCAGATAGCTCTAAGCAAGAACTAGCCGCGTTTGTGGGACTTGCTGTCCCCCAGTGAGCGAAGGGAAGGTGGCACTGCCCGAGGGCAGAGAGAAAGAGGAGGCCTGCCTGGGCAGGTCACTGAAAGCCACGGAAAACAATAGGTTTTATTCAAAGGGAGGTAGGGCCTCCCTCACCCCCATAATCTCCATCAGCCCTCCGTCCTCTCATTCTTTAATGGCTGTTTCCTCTACATTAGGTCAACAATGCACAACAGCCCCTCTGCCTACCTATATAGAAATCTTGAAGCTGCCACTGCATGACAGGCTTTAGGAGGGCGGTGATATCCTCTGATTAGCACTTTAAAAGATCAGTGTGGCTGGTATGTGGAAAACACAGAAAGAGGACAGAAAAGTCAAGGAAAAAGCTGGGACTGGTTGCTGCCACAGTCTAGGTCTGGGCTAGTTAGGTGGAGGAAGGAGCTGGCTTCAGGGGCTCTCTCTGCAAGTCTTGCCTGAGGATTGAATGTGGAGGGAGTTAAGAAAATGGAGGAGTCCTATCGATGCCTGAACCACAAAATACTCTGTGAAGGAGATAAAGGGACTTTGGGCCACCTATTGAGCACAAACAAGAGCGACCTAAAATGCTCACTTCTGGATCTCCCGAGCAAGTTACACCTGAAGGCGGAGGAGAAGAGAAGGAGCAAGAATTAATTATTCATTTAGTCAGGAACTCAGACCAAGTGACCTCCGCCGGCCTAAGCTAGGGAGGCAGTACTCGCCAAGGCAAGAGGCAAAGAGGGATGTGATAGAGGAGTTGGTAGTAAAAGCCATGTAGAACGAGCATGTGGCACTCGTCACCAGAGGGACTGGGGACAGCCCCCACGGACAGCCCCAGCTTCCTTCAAAGATAGAGAATCTATTTCCCTATTTTTCTCAGACTTGGCTTCCAAAGCAGACTTCTTGGGAGAGACTATCTGGGGGGCAAAAAGTGGTCTTATCTGCCAGCTCCCCCGTGGGGAAGGGACAACAATGGCCTGTTGTTTCCCCATCTTGCTGCAGATGGGGGGACAGTCCTAACTCCAGCCTTTTAAGAATAGTTGGCATGCGTTTCCCTCAGTAACCCACAGAAAAGTAAGTGTAGATCATTCCATATATACCCCCACTCCCCGTAATTTAAGCAAGCCAGCAATGAGTTAGAGCTCTCTCTAAAGTATAAATGCTTCTGTATTCAGAGACCAACTTTTTTTGGCCTGAAAGGTCTAGAATATGTCAACTTATACTTAGAGTAAAAGAGAACCTTGAAGTCTGAGGGTGTATTTTGCTTTGAGCTCTGGGGAGTCAGCTATTACGGTCCTCGGGTAATCTAAACATGACTTTTCCAAATGCTTTCATCTAGAGAGAATGGTTTCAATCTCTTTCAGCAGAGGAACATAGTCCTCTTATCATTTTCTTTATTGTCTCTAGGATGTATGAGTTTCCTATGTGCTCAAAGTTGTTTTTTTGAAATCAAGTCAGACCATTCCTATTGGTGTTACATACTCTATATCCAAACTTATTCTTCTATGCCTCTGATTTTAACTGGAACTATGTCGCTGTCTAAATCTTTTACCCAGCTCACCCTACCAGGCTTGTTACATGGTCTACCTGAGTCAAGGTGTAACAGGTAACAGCAGAAGAGGGTGAGGGTGGGGAGGCCGGCAGACCCAATCAGGAAGACTCTTTGCTCAGACTCCGAAGTCATGACTGATAAGGATTGGGTCCCCCAGATGCTGGCCTGTCCACAGGAGTTCTTTCTTTCAGTCAACAATGGACCACATATGTGACAATGGTCCCATGAGATTATAATACCCTATTTTTATTTTGCCTTTTCTATGTTTAGACATGCTCAGATACACAAATACTTACCATTTGGTTATAGTTGCCCGTAGTCTTCAGTGCAGTAACCTGCTGTATGGGTGTGTAGCCTGTAGGCTGTACCATACAGCCTAGTTGTGTAGTAGGTTGTACCAACTAGGTTTCATTCTATGAAACCTCACCCTGTGAAACACTCTATGATGTTTGCACAATGATGAAATTGCCTAATGATGCCTTTCTCAGAATGTATCCCCGTCATTAAGCAATGCATGACTGTGCAGATATATATTACTATTAATGTGGGCACATACTGCAATAAATATACTTCCCTCAACTGGTGCACAGACTGTGTAGGTAAAGCGGAATTTTAAAAAGTGCTCTTTAAAACCACAACAGCCTGAAGCCACTCTGTTTCTCGGGGATTGGCCTATTTCTCTAGGAGTAGCTCACCTCCTATTACTTGAAAGATGAGTGCTCCTTTTCTCCTCCCATTCCCTATCCCCTTCCCATGGCCCCTCTGGTTTAAAAGAACAGGAAGACAGCATTAAGATGCTCCCCAAAAGAAATAAGATGAACAGCCAATGGAAAGGAGAAGAGGGGCTGAGAAATGTCACCAGTGAAAAATCACCAGTGGCAGGTGATGGTGGTGGTGACAAAAGGGCTGTTAAGAACAGGAAAGTTTAATGTTAAAATTTAAAGTTGTCCTAGTGTTGTGGTGTAGACACTCTGTCCCCTGGCTGCCTCTGCTCCATCCCCACCAATGCTCCAACACTTCAAGAAAGTCTGCTCTCTCCTCAAATTCCTGGTTGGTGGTATCTGGGGCCAATAAGAAAGAGGAAGACTCACATGGGTCATGTTGGAGCAGAAAGCTAAGAACAGCTGCATGAGACACGATGTGAATGAGACTGAGAATTTACAGGAGTAGAGAATTAAAATCAGAGATGCTCTGGAGAACTTAAGACACCAGGAATTCACAAACATCTGGAGGAGAGTATTGTACTTTTGCAGGAAAAGGAGTTTTTCTCAACTATATGTAAATCTCAAGGAATGGGTACTTCTGCTGATGTCTGGGTTACTTAACATTCAGGTAGGACCAGACATCACAAGAATCCACAGGTTACTTGATAGGAAAAGCACATTTGAGTCATTTATTCATTAGTCAATAAATATAGAGCAAGTGCTACATACCAGACCCAGTGGGATATGAGGGTGAACAAGGCAGACACAGCCTGATTCACTTTACATTAGTGTAGGAGGAGTAGGGGGAAAAGTGGGGAGAGATGATAAACATTTAAACACTTAAGTGGTCAAAATAGTGATGGGTTCCATTTGATGTTAAAAATGGGGTGCTATAATAGAAAATGCCAAGGTGGGCCATTTTAGGTAGGGTAGTCAATGAGGTGACTTTTCAGTCAAAACCCAAAGACTGAGAAAGAACCCCATACACAATGAGCAAAGGGAAGAACACTCCTGGCAGAAGTACTAGCAAATACAAAGGCCTTGAGGTGGAAGGAGATTGGAAAATTCCAGGAATTCATGGAAGGCCAATGACTAAATGACTAAAACGTAATCAAAATATTAGAAAGGGTCATGAGATGAGGTTTAAGAGTTAGACAATGGCCAGTAAAGGCTTTGTAGGCCAGGACATGGAGTTCAGATATCTTTTTAAGCCCAATGGGAAGACCAAAGGACTTTAAGCAGAGGCATGGCATCATCTGATGCTATAAAGAGAACAGATTGGCAAGGAGCAAAAGTAGAAGCAACAGGACAAGCAGAAAGGCTATTGCAGACACCCCGGTGAGAGATGGTCAGAACAACAGCCGTGGCGATGAAGAGGGTGGGCAGTGGGGAACATGGCTGGAAGTATAATTAGACTTGCTCATGGATTGGATGTGGGACATGAGAAAATTAAGGGAATTATTCATCCAAAAAATAAATACCAAGTGCCTACTATGTGTCAGTCACTGTCCTAGCTGTTTGGGACACATCAGCGATGAATACAAAGATCCCTTCCCTTGTGGCACTTACAGTCATTGAGGCTCACTGGCCTGAGCAACCAGCTGGGTAGACTTGGGATGCCTTTTTCTTGGTTGAGGACGACTGAGGAAGAAAGAGAGTTCAAAGGAATCAAAAACTATTTGAAAATACCTGTGAGACATCCAGTGGAGAATTCTGGTAGTCAGTTGAGTCTGGATCTCAGAAGAGAAGTTTGAGGAATATTTCTGAATTGAGGCGTGGCCAGCATCTACATGGTATTTGAAGATTTCTAAACCCATGAGAATGAACGAGACATACCTGGCCCCTGATAGGGTGTGAAAAAGAAGAAAACCAGGCTCTGAGCTGAACAGTGAGCAGCTCCAATGTTTAGGGGCTGAACAGAAGAGGGGGTGCCAGCAAAGGGCCCGAGAGAGGGCAACAGTGAGCAGGGAGAAAGCTGGGAAGAGGACAAGGTTGAAAGAAGGGTGGGGGCTGACCTCACCGAAGGCTACACTAAGTCAAGCAAGACAAAGGCAGAAAGCATCCCGGGGTTGCCAGTATGAGATCACCAGAGAGAAGAGTTTCAGCAGAGAGAAGGGGATGGAAGCCAGATTGGAGGGCACAGAAGTGAGGAAGCAGGTGCAGGTGGACTGACAATCCTCTAAGTGGTTTCAGGAATTGTAGTCGGGGAGGTGATGTGGGGTCAGAACAGGGTCTTTGGGGTTCTTTTGTTTGCTTCTTAAGTGGAAGATAAGAAAGTATGTTCACATGGTGGGGGGGGGGATAATCCCGTTCAGAGGGAAGCATTGATCATGACAAAGAGAGAAGGTATGATGGAGGGAGACAGCATAAGGACTTGGACCTGAGCCTGAGCAGAGGGCTGCCTTCGGGGGCACTTTCCACTGTGGCAAGAAGAGGAGGAGGAAGAGAAGGAGGAGGAGAAGGAAGAGAAGGAAGAGGAGGAGGAAGAGGCGGCGATGCACATCTCACCACATTTGCCTTATTGAGGAAGCACGTCAGGATCACGAGCGAGTTCTTTCATTTCTGCCACCCTAAGTCTTCCAGTGTTAACAGAACTCAGTGTGGCCAGGCCACTCAAACCTCGCTGATGGCACCAGCCAAGAGACAGATGAGAAGGGAACAGGAGGGTGTGAGCTGTCAACAGAAGCCACAGCTGAGAAGGAGGGTTCAGGTCTCTCCACTTAACCCTCCATCCTGCCCTGATCCAAGAGAAGATTTTAGTCATGTCCATCCTATCATTAAATTTTAGTGGGGTCTTCCAGAGGCCCCTTAGGATCGGGCACATTCAGCCGTTAGAACAGCATGTTCTCACAACTGCAGATTGACTGACCCCGGCACTGGCCTGGCCCAGGTCATCTGGGCTGAAGTACCCCTCAGCCAACTGGTTTCTGCAGGCAGAAGAAATGGAAGGCATCTCCCCTAAGTCTCTCTGGGGCAGGGGACATGGATGAGGGTCAGGCAGCTGTTGAGAAAGGCTATTCTGTAGCTGGTGAGGAAAGAATCAGATAAGAGTAGGGGTTCAACCTGCGAGTCAGGAATAGCAACGGAAAGGGGCTTCGTTTCTGGGGGACTGGCACTGGGCAAGGGTTCGTAGATACAGCAGGTTTCAGTGGCAGGTCTGCATATGATTCAGTGTTCCCTGCAGAGAAGATGGAAGGAAATTATAGCTTGTGTGCCCAAAAGGCCAGAATTGATCTAAGATTTCATGCATATTATCTTACTTAAGCTTCACAGCAATCCTGTGAGGTAGTTTCTTTTTCTTCCTTTAATTTTACAGGTAGGCAAATCAAGGCTCAGAAAGTTAATGTAGCACATCTGGAATTTTAACCCAGATCATGTACCTGACTGCAGATCCCATGCATTTGCCAAAATGGTGCTCCCTTCCTGGGCCTGCCATGAGTAGTAGAAAGGACAGATCAACTAGAAAGTTGTTCTGCTGAAACAGTTACTAGGTGAGGTTTAGGCAAGTTAGCGCTGGCATTTAGCCTCAGCGGGGGCTCTGCTTGCCTTTCAAGGGGGTCCTCATGCCGTCTTCTAGTCTCCAGACTGCTGTGTGACAGCGTTCAGAAGACTTTCCTCAATGGGCTCCCAGGAAGTCCTTGAATTTGAGGGGCTAACCAGGAAGGAAGAGGACAGACTCTCAGAGAGCAGACTCATCTATGCAATAGAGACCCCTTGCTCCTTATATTTCTGCTTTTCTCCTCATTTCAACATCCTCTCCCTTCCCAGCTTTGCCACATGGGGCTGATAGAATTTACAGCCCCTTCCACCCAGCTGGGCTGGGTTAAAGCCCTTCCAGGACCCATCTAGCCAAACCAAACTGGATGTGAGTTACCCATGCAGAGCACATCCTCCGGTGTTTACATGTTGAATAGTTTATGATTTGCTCTACATCTGATCAGGCAGAGTCAACTACCAAAACTGCTGATCCGTGGAAACTTCACAGCCTTTCTGGGCATAATAATGGCTACAGCAACAGCTTATTCAAAGAGAGAAATAGCCTTTGATGAGCTGTGCAAGGACAAATTAAGACGTGACTCTTACCCAGCATCTAGATAGTGGCCTGCTGCTCCAGGCTTTACCCAAAAAGGAACGGTGCTGGGGGGACTGGGGAGGCGTCAGCCACACTCCTAGGTAGCAGCAGAAGGACCAGGACCTAAAGGCGAGCACACCACTGAGGGCTTCTCGGTGAACCAGAAGCGAGAGAGCATGTTGCTAAGGCAACTCTTCTCTTCCAACCTGTGGCAGAGTTGAATAATCGTCCCCAAGTTTCCATTATCTTCTTCTTTAGTAATACAAACCCTAATTTTTAGGGTGGGTGGCATTCTGGTTGGCTGAAATGAATTCTACATTTCCCAGCCTCTTCCAGTTGGATGTGGTCATGTATCTAAGTTCTGGACGAGGAGATGAAAGTAGAACTGTCGTGGAATACTTCGGAGAAACATCCTTAAAGGGAGAGGAGAGGTGTATACTTCATTTCTTTCCTGCTAGCTGGACAGTGGAAGTGATAACTGGAGCTTGAGCAGCTACCTTGAACCATGAGGTCAGAAATATTATTCAGAATAGATAGACGATATTATTCAGATAGAAGGAGCCTGGATCCCTAAAGATTGTGGCAACAAGACAGCAGCCTGGACTGCCACTATAAGCCATTGATATTTTTTGGCACTCACTGTCAATGCTAGTCTACCTGATATACACCCCCTGCCTTAGGTACCTTCTTAATGAGTCCTTGAAAAACGCATATTTTACTAAAACAGCCTTACCAGGAGAGGGAGAGGCACAACCTTTGCATCATTAGGAGCAGTGATTTCAGGGCACTGCGAAGCTCTGCTGTTTAGCAACTCTACCATCGTCAGCTGGTGTGGGAAAGCCCACATAGTTCTATTTCCATCTCTTTAGCACGGTGCTGTTTAGGTTTCTACAGTGTGTGTTTCTTTGGTCAAATGTTACATTCACATTTCTAAAGGCCTGCAGGACATCTCCACATGGGTTTCTCGCCAGCTCCTCAAACCTGACACATCTAAAATCAAATCCTTCATTCTCTCTCTGAGAGCAGCCCTCAGACCCAGGAACAAGGAGCCCCTGCTCTGAGCTTGAGAGGGCCTCATCCCAACCCTCCCCCAGTCACTCCCCTTGTTCCCACCCTGAAGCCCCCATCCTCCCTTTTAGACCACATTCCAGGGACTCAGGACCCCAGATCTCCCTGCCCATATGGCCTCAGGCCTGTTTCCAGGGCTGGGCAAGTGTGGGCAAGAGGCAGCCGTTTAAAGGGAGTATGGGTGGAATCTGGGTGTGAGGGCTGGATGTCCACTCCTATCCTTGCAAGGCCCCTCACTGTGTGGGTGAAGCCAGGTCAGGAGGAAAAGGGGGTCATGCAGAGGGTTGGGTCAAAGGGTGGGGTCTGCTTCTCACTTTCTCCATGTTCTGTCTTAAAACTGAGAAGCCCCATAAATTCAAATTTCAAGCTGGACTTCAAGGACACTATGAAGGTACATTTGTCAAAGTAGGAGACTAGGACATGTTTTATTTAACAGTTGGTTGGCTTAATGTATAACTTTAAAATGTTTAGACATATGGTCTTTGGGCCTCTGTTTGTATTTCCACCTGGGGTGGGTGCTCTGTGTGACCCAGCCTGGGACAAAAGGGCCCGTCTGCCCCAGGGAGGGCGTTAGGAATGCAGGCTGAGCTGGGGCAGGAGCCAGCTGGGAGAGAGAGTGCTGGAGCATGGGCAGAGATGAAGTCAGGGGCAGCTTCTGCTAGGAGCAGAGAGTAAGAAGAGCACATGGGGTGAGATAACCTTGGGGGTAAGAGAGTAGAGCAGTAGATGCCGGATGCAGAGGTCCAGGCTGGACGGAGGGATGGCAAGGAACGCTGGGTCACAGAAGCTGAAGCCAGGGAACAGCAAGGCTGGAGACAAGCAGGGCAAACCCCGGAAGGACAGGACCCTGCTGAACCACAGTCTTCCTTCCCGCTGCTCTGTGTTTGTGTTTTGTCTGACTCAATCCAGCTGGGCCAACAGCTGCCCAGTGCCTGGGTGTGAAGGGGAGGAACAGCTCCAGCATCGCTGGGCCCCCTACCTGTGAGTGGGGGGTGGCAGTGGGATCCAGGCAGCAGTTTTATCACAGACAGGTGGTGACAGGGTACGTCCAGATGAAGTTACTGATTGAGTATCCCGGGGAAAGGAGCTGGCGAAGGGTGTCAGAGCCTGCCCCAGTCAAAGATACTGAGGATCCAAAAAGGGTTCCAGTCCCAGGACGTCAACGGAGGCTGAATATCAGTTTTGTGGACCTTGCCAACATAGCAGGGACAGGGAAAAAGCCAGGTATAAATATCAGATACACAGCAATGCTAGTTCTAGGTAGAACTATGGCCATAGCAATTGCTCATAATCTGTGTCTATTTTTACTGGTGGAATGGTTGGATGATTGGATGGTACTCATGCCATGCTTGTTTTAAAATATCTTTTAATGTCACCCCTGGTTGCCAATCCACTCTCTTCTCGGGTCATAGCTTGCTTTTGAAGTTGGAGGGAGAGGGGTGGTGGATCTGAGCGCTGACAGTCTCAGGGATTTCCAGTAAGGGCTGAGGAGTCTGCAGAAGCAAGGAACATGGCCACTGGAGTCCATGCCTCCTCTTCCAGACCATGCTCCAGTGTCCAGGACTCTGGAAGTCTCTGCCCAATGGCCTCAAGCCCATTTCCAGGGTCTGTGGAGCCTCTGCCTGCGTCTGTCCTCCTGCATGTGGACCATGCTCCCCTGGTACACTCCTTAGCCTGATGGTGGCCAAAAGGCAGACATCTGTGGGGGATGTGGCTGGAACCTAAACATGGGGACAGAGGCCCCTCATTGTATGAGATGGAAGAGAAAGCAGGGCCCAGGGCCACCATGTACTGGGGAGCAACTCTGAGAAGTCTCAGGAATTCTAAATTTGAAACTAGCCTTCAAGATCAGTGTAAAGGTCTATTTGTCAACATATGAGGATATAATGTATTTTATCTAACTGCTTTGTTAGCTCCCTTGATCCTTTTAAATATTTAGCCATAGGGTATGTGGATTTCCATTTGTCCTCTTGTCCCAGGCCCCACAAACGTGGGGGGCAGTGTATAAGAAAGGAGCACAGAAGCCTTTTCGGTACAGGTGCATCCTACAGACATAGCAATGGGCGTTTCAGGCCTGATCTAAAGAGTGGATGACCTTCCACAGCACGGTCAGAGCAGGCGGGCCCATGCCCCTCTTCGCAAGCAGCACCGAGACATGGAGGTCTTTGCATCGGCAGCGTTTCAGACTGTGTTCTCTTCTCTCAAGTAAGCACTGCAGCTGCTACTGCAGTACCATAGTACTGTGTATAGGTGAAAGATTATCATTAGAGAAAATATTTAAAAGCAAGGCCTCTATGTGCTAGACAGCACCTGCTTGTGCTGACATGTGTAGACCGTCCTGCAGTTTTCAAAATCCTCTTCAAAAGCATCACCTTGTTTATTCCTCACGTCTACCCTGCGAGGGTAGGAAGGGCAGGTTTCATCATCCCATTAGCAGATAAAAAGACCAAGGCTTCATAAGGTTAAATAACTCCAAGATCTCCCAGCAAATAGAAGGAAGGATCTAAACAAGAAGCCAGGCCTTTGACTCTGAGTTTACCGCCCTTTTCACTCCATATAGTCCCAATTTAATTCAGAAAGAGAAATGCCAAAAGAAACCACCAGCATTTCTTTTCTGAAAGAGTCTATGACCTGTATTTAGCCAAAGGTTAGCATATCTATTTATGAGGCATCTTTGGTTCTGGTTGGCTAATGATATTTAATCACACGTACCTTGCAGTAGGCTGGGATAATGGGGAGAGATGCTTAGGGGTCAACTGACAGCATGTAATTTGATAAAATCCCAAAGCTTTTATGGAGCACAACTGATCCATTATACAAGATTTCATAAGCCAAAGGTAAAATTAAAGTTAGGGAAACTGCCTAAAAATGTCAGGTAGGTGTATTGGGCCGGGCAGTTTCTTTTTTCTCAGGTGGTTTCAGAATCTGATAACTTAGCAAGACTGAAAACTTTATGTGTCAAAGTTGGATATATAAAATAAGTCAGTAATCAGAGTTGCCTGTGTACCTTCGTATAAGCTGGCATCTTTGATGTCTCCAGTGAGTCAGATAATGAACTCCTATGTAGTAATTGCCAGGAACTTCCCTCTGACTGTTTGTGGTGCTGAGGTTCCTATTGCTAGATGCTATAGAGTTACTGTAGCAGTTGGTCTCTGCTGTGTAATGAAACAACTCCCAAAACTTAGCGATTAAGACAACAATCATTGGCTGGGCACTGTGGTTCACACCTGTAATCCTAGCACTCTGGGAGGCCAACATGGGAGGATCACTTGGGGTCAGGAGTTCGAGACCAGCCTGAGCAAGAGCAAGACCTGGTCTCTACTAAAAATAGAAAGAAATTAGCTGGGCAATCAAAAATATAAAAAATTAGCCAAGCGTGGTGGTGAGCATCTGCAGTCCCAGCTACCCAGGAGGCTGAGGGAGGAGGATTGCTTGAGCCCAGGAGTTTGAGGTTGCTGTGAGCTACGATGATGCCAGGGCACTCTACCCAGGGTGATGCAGTGAGACTCTGTCTCCAAAAAAAAAAAAATCATTGATTAACTCATAATTCTATAATTTGGCCATTTGGGCCAGACTCAGATGGGCAGTTCTGCTGGTCTGACTCAGGCTCACTCACCTGGCTGCAGTCCACTTGTGTATTGGCTGGGTGGCCATGGCCTGTTTCCACACCCTCTTTGTTCTAAAAGGCTAGTTCAAGCTTGATTGCATAGTTTCCAAGCAACAACTCCAAACCTCAATATGCAAGCATGTTTCAAGCTTCTCTTTGAATCTCATTTGCTAACATCCCATTGGCAAAAGCAAGTCATAGGACCAAATGGAAGTAGGAGGACATTCAAAGAAATTGTGGCTTTTTTTTTTTTTTTTGTAAATCTACTCCAGTCTTTGCAGTCCCTCAAAAGTTTCATGTCATTATGGCATCAGATTTGATGTCCAGGATTCCATTATCTAAATCAGGTCCAGCTGCAGACGAGGTATCACTGTTCAAGGGTAGTTCCTCTTGGTCCAGAGACCTATGAACTATTAAAAAAAAGACTATCACTATCCCCTCTCCCCACTTATACATACCCAACACCAGTGTGATACAGAGAAAGGATGAGCCAAACAAACACTCTCATTTATAAAGAGGAGAAATGGGAGGTAAAGAGCAGTCACTGGCTCATAGCAATTCTGGAATCTGGCCAGGCACGTGTTGCCAGGCCTCCCTTTTCTGGAGGCAGCAGATGATCTGAATTAGAATCTGGTTTAACTGCCTGGGGGTAGTTGTTCTTCCCATTCACCCTTCTTCCTCACTTCCTAGAAGTAGTTCACCAGCCCATTGTCTTGTTTTAGTTCCTATGAGGAAGTGTAAGATACACTAGGAAAGGGCTTAGCAATTAGATTATACATAAGTCACAGATAGTTAATTATAAATGTTTATTCTGCAGACACAGAGGATTCCAAAACGTCAGAGGCATAGGACAGGATTAGGATCTGATACTGTGCTAGTGACCTCTCAGGTGGATGAGGCTACCTAAAATAGCTGAACACTTTCCATTCTGAGCTTTTGATTAAAACCTGGTAGGTTCGGCCTGTATAGCTTGGTACATGACTTTGGTTTTCAACAATATAGCATCTTCATACTGTAAAAAGGGCTAATTAAGTGATTCTTATATTTTAAGTGTTATAATAAGATGCCCTAATACAGTGGTTCTCAAGGATACCTTTTCCTAAGGGCCATTTGGAAATGTGGGGGAGAAATTTTGATTGTCATAACGTTTGCAGGGTGCAATTGCCATTAATTAGGTGTCATGGATTCTATATGTCCTGCAATGTGCAGAATGGCCTTGCACAGTGAATAATTGATGTGTGATCTATGTGACTTTTAAATGTCCCAGATGACAGCAATGTAGGTGAAAAACCTGTTTGCAATTATCTAAGCTTAAAGCCTAACTCGAATTTTATATAAACACAGACTATTTTGGGTACAGTTTAAATATATACTGAATTTTCCATGAGTGCAACTACCATGTAAGTGGAGAGAAGATTATACTCTGCTTTGTTGGGAACTTACCCAAGAGTTGTTAGCCACTTCAGAAAATTGTATCACTGACAGCAATACCACTTGGGGCACTTGAAGTGCCAGCACTGCACCTATATCAGTTGGTATTTTCAGCTGTTGCAGTCGTCGTAACTCTACATATAGCCACAAATATTCGACTTCATTCTGTCTTTTAATAAAGTCATGTCTGAGCCTCTCTCTACATATTGAAATATGTTACTTTATTATGAATTATGTTGCTTTTATTTCTTATTTAAATTACAATTATGGCATTATATTGATTTTTAAAACATTATGTTTGAAGGTAAAGTATATTATCTGTGATTTTATTCTCAAGAGAGTAAAGAAGGTGTTATATAATACTTGCTCTAAAATGAGACCTTGAGTCTGATAGCATTTAGAAGCACTACCCTAATTCAAACTTATCAGGAGAGACTATTTCAGAGGGCTGAGGAGCACAATTTAAACAAGAGAGAGGCTACCCATTCTACGAACTCACACTCAGGGCCATGGGTAAGGAGAAAGATTTAACATTGGAAAATAGATACTGTATCTTATTTGCTTAGAACCTATTGATGAGACTCTATTTTTCACAGCACACTAGTAAAGACTGTGATTTTCTTTTTTTATGGCTTTAGAAAGACATTTGCTTATTAGTTTTTATTTTGATATGTTGCAGAATTTAGCCAGGTCTTTATGACCACCTCAGATTGCTCTAGTTAATAGCTTTGGGTTCTAGGTATATGGAAGCAATTGTCCTGGGCTCAGTTCCTCGTGTTCCACCTCTGGACTTAGGCTTGGTTATAAGGGTTGGTGCCACTCATGCCCCAGATGTCTGTTCTCAGCCTCCTGCCTCCAACCAGGAGGAGCTACAACTCCGCACCGGGCACTTGGCCTTCACAGTGTCCAGACAGATAAGTTAATCTGATGCCTGGACAAGGTGACTCAGGCTCTGAAACTGGCTTGCCTGCAGTCCTGGCCAACATCTCGCTTCCCGGATTTGACCCACAGATTGGCTGTCTCAAGTCCACTGACGCTTGCCTTCAGCACAATCCAACTTTCCTCTGGGCATTTTGGTATCCCCTACTCCAAAAAGAGAGACTTGAATAGATCCTCAAAGGAGACTGATGGTCAGTGATAT
Organism: Lepilemur ruficaudatus; assembly: GCA_963574885.1. NCBI lineage: Eukaryota > Metazoa > Chordata > Mammalia > Primates > Lepilemuridae > Lepilemur > Lepilemur ruficaudatus. The sequence continues at coordinate 16,641 of CAUYRT010066044.1, forward strand.
CCCTAATTTAGACAGAAAGTAGAAATTTGGTTATTATTCAGTTCCGAGAATAATTTGTCTCAATTTGTAAAAATGAACCTTAAGCAATCTGGATTCCCAAACAACCTCCCTAGACTGATGAGACTCAGTATGATGAATGACAAGTTTCTCCCCAGAAAGAGAGAAGCTGGTCAGTCTGCTCACCCAACCCCTTTCATCAGTGTAGGTTCAACAGGAACATTTCACTCAGCTCTACTTCCATCCGTGCCCAGGCCTAGCAAAGCTGTTAATCTTTTGCAGATATTAAATCAGCTATTTTACTTTTTTGACACCTTCCTCTTCCATCTCTGCAGCACTGATAGAGGCTGTAAACTAACTGGCTGGCACTTTAAAAGAGACCTTCTTTCTTCCATCCTAAATTATGTCTTTTGGTAGGTGGATGAATCTTACTTGGTGATAGAGTTTTCTTCTTCAAAACATGCTCAGATATGCTCAGTAGAGATATTGTAACCCATCACTAGCTTTGTACTTTCTCTGCCTTGCCAAGGTGAACCAAATAATGTTCTTAAAGCCATGGAAACACTCAGACTCAAAAACATGATTTTCTTTTGGGATGAAGAGACAATACTCCTAGCCATTGTTGGAAGTATTATGGAAAAGTATTAAAGAAACGCTTCACAGGCATGGTTCTATCAAAGCAATACTCGAGGGGTCCCTGAGCTTCAGATACCTCTTGGTCTCACCTTCCTTGAAGGGAAACTGTCCCGGATAGTCAGCCGTGTCTCGTCAGACTCGTCAGATGGTCTTCATCTCTGTCTACAGCCGATGGATAGAGCAGTGGAAACGTGATCTAAGCTGAGCAAATCAGATTCTCTCTGGAATCTCTAATTTGGAATTTTGAGCTGAGACACACAAAGATGGGATGACCTGGAGCTGACTCATGCCAGTGGTAGTGCTCTAGAGAGAAGGTCTGCAGATTCCTGCTGCTGAGGTTTCAGCCAGCAGACTTGGCTGTCCCCCTCGTCCTCAGATTTTGGGAGCTGCCTCAATGTCCTTTCAATAAATTACTGTTTTTCTATACTTAGCCAGAAACTGTTTCTATCACTTGCAACCAAAAGAATGTTAACTAACATACAGACTATGGCAGAGAATACCAATGCAGCTAAATGTTTGCTGCACTTAATGACAGGGGAATGAAGACAGACAGCCAATACAGAACAAGGCAGTGTTTTCATCATCGGCATCTTGGTGACCTTGGTTTGCAAATTAAAAAGTAGGAAACATGATCTGATCGTTGTGAATACGTTTATGGGGAAAATAGCATAACATATTTGAAAGCAGAAGTGTCTAGAAATATGTAAGATGTGTGGTAACTCTCTATAAGTGTACATGCAGGGCAAAGAAAAACACAACAGGGCATAGCGAGGAGGGAAATAATAGATGACTTGACAAGCTACTTTGAAATTAAAACAAAACAAAAACCCACTTTAGTTCACCCTGAGACAGCCCTGCCTTCTCCTGGTAACCCCAAATTCAACTTTCTCTCAGGAGGAAAACAGAAACAGCATATTAATGAGGGTTCCACTTTACATCCTTATGATCAGTGAGAAATGCCTAATATTCTCTCAATCACGCTGGGTCACCTTCCTGTGCTATTTGTTTGTTTTAAATGCAGCAGAAAAGCTGCTTTGTCCACAGTTCTGGAGGTCACTGGCTCCTCGGGAGAGATGACGGGGAAACTGAAGGAGACTTCTTGTCATGTACTGCTTGGAAGGGTGCCTTTTCAGATGTGAAGGACAGTCGGCTTCCTAAACCTAATTACATGGAGTTGTATCTGGGAGAATGCAGTTGCTCTACGCTACCAGCCACTGGAAAGAGTTAACGTCTCTCCCGAGTCTAGCCTCAAGCCAACGGAGTGTCGATATGCACCGTAGGCGCCATGGCAATATTTATGATTGGCCAGGTGATCCATTTTGCTTTGTAAGTTTAATGTTTTCAGTTCGATAGGTGATAATTTTGATTGGATTTATGTATCCAATAATCAACTGGGAAATATTTCTGATTCAATAAGATACATTATACAGCAGCATTCATTTTAGTAAGTAATGTCTCTGGATGGCTGTATGCTGCTAGGGAATTCATCAAAGTTTTTCAAGGGAGTTATATCAGATTTTTAGGACAGCACTGTATATTTATCTCAGAACAAAGACAAACTATTGCCAGTAATACAGGCTGGCTAACTTAATCTACTTTGTAGTAATGCACTCATTCAGAGGTCTAATTCACGGGTAACTTTGGTAAAATCTGAAGTGAAATGAAGATGTTCATAGCCTTTGATTGAATGAAGGATGAACCAATAAGAGCAAATCTACTATTCAGTATTTCACTAGTATTCTGACTGGCTGTAGTTTTTGCAATTTGGAGAAAACAAGCAACCACAGTAGCAGCCATGGTCAGTTCATGGGATGTTCACTTTGCAGTCGCTGGCATGGGAAGAAAGACTTTTAGCCACAGTAGATCCTCTACCACCTGACCTTGGTAGGCACCACAGAGAAACCTTTACTAGAATCCACACCCCCTTGATTCCCTGCAAACAACATTTCTGAGTTCAGAACTGCTTCTTCCCCAAATAGAAATCATCACTGTTGGATCCCCACAAAAGTGCTAAAAGGGGATGTGACTGTCTCCAAAAGGGAAGGTGACTTTAGCCAGACAACTCTTGAAGAGGGCTGTCAACTGATAACTTTCTAAGCACCTGGCAGAATAAATCCTTCATTCTGAAAGAGGGGTCTGAGAGATGCAACATGTGTCCGATGGAAAGCTTATGCATAGGTTTTGTGAATATTTGCTCCAAGTTTGTGGCTCAGATTTTATTTTCTTTATAGTGTCTCTCAATAAGAAGAATTTAAAATTTTTATCTGGTTTATTAGTTTATCTTTTTTTTCTTTGTAGTTATTGCTCTTCACATTCTGAGACAACTTTGTCTATCTCAAGGTCACAAAGGTATTTTGCTATTTTCTTCTAAGAACTTTTTTGTTTAGCTTTAATTGTGAAATCATCTTGAGATAATTTTGGGGAATGAATGTGGTGAGGTATTCATCATAGTTCATTTTTTCCCCATATGGATATCCAAATGTTCTGGCACCATTTGTTACTGAGCAACTAGTCTGCTCTGACACCAATATTACACTGTTTTAATCGCTGTAGCTTTACAGACAATATTACAATCAGGTAGTGTAAGTCTGCCAGATTTGGCTGTCCTTTTCAAGATTGTTTAGTACAGTTGACCCTTAAACAACATGAGTTAGAACCACACAGATTCTTCCCACTCAACTCCCTCTAGTCTTCAAATCTCATCTAAGTAGGAAGACCATAGACAATAAGGGTGAAGGCTTCAAGGAAATAGGTTGAAACTGCTACAGTCATGGAAGGGACTAGGGGGAAAGAAGGGGAAAAAAGCTGTACCGCTGCAAAAATACTCATAAAAGACACAGGCCCAACAAGGCACAGAGATTTAATCAGAAGACCATAGAGTACTCCCCATCCCTCACGGCTTACCACCACACCAGCAGGGCTCCAGTATAACTGTGGATCACAGCTAAAAGAGCTGTAAGAAACAATTCTCTTTGAGAAAGAATACTTAGGGAAGCCAAAAGTCAAGAAGAGAAACAAGAATGAAGACACCTAAGGAATCTGAAGTCTCTGGCATTTATATAGAAAACATTAAAAGGTGAAAGATTTATACAATCTGAAGAGAAACCAGAATATTATATAGAAATTCATCAGTCCAATTCCTAGCTAGGTTACCATACATTCTAAAATTAGTGACCTAATTACCCCAGTTCCTATTACCTAATGCAGCATGCCCAGCTTTTCTCAGGAAAATTGTGGGAGAAAAGAATGAGAAGAATTATGCCAAGAAAATCTATGTTGCATTTAGGAGTCTTCCAGACCATAATCCATCCTTCCTACCCCTACCATGGCCAATGGCTCAGCTGGCCTCTTCTTACTTGACAAATTCATCAGGTCTCTGGCATGTCTTCTCATCTGCCTGCCTGCATCCAGACCCAGTATTTACCCTAGAAGCTGCTCTAGCTTTCTGCTCAGGGTTTCACTCATGAAGGGTTTCACTCTGTTAAAATAAGTTCATCAAGGTTTTTTTTTTGTCTATTCCTCTTCTGTTGTCCTATAGCTAAGTATAAATTTCATATTATTAGGATTTTCCTGGTGTTACCATAAAGATGAAGGTCTTCTGAGTCCCTTCACATCTTCACTGTCTCTCCCTGTGTATATTTTTTAACCTTTCTATTTCCCTCCAGATTCCAATCTTAGTGGTTCTAACCTCAGTCTGTTAATCCCATCCCAAACTCCTAATTGTTGTTCTTATTTGGTGCTTTGCTTAAGTGTTCTTCTTGACTTTATTCTCTATTTTACTCAAACCTTGTTTTAACAGGTCAAAACGAAGGTTTATGCCTCTTATTGTGACCCACACATAGCTAATTAACACTTTCCTTTACTAAGCAGGGGTCTTTTATAAACCAACACATAATCACAGAAATAGAATAGATCCTTGATTTGAGAATCTGCTGATTTTTCCGTTGATGTTGTGGACCACAGGTTCACTCTTTCTATTCTTCTTTCTCTTTCCCCAGCAGTCAATCCAAATCACAATGGTTCAAAGGACTTTCATATAGTAATTATTTTCTGTCAAAATTATCACCACTTAGAAAATAATTTAAAAAATTTTTGACCATTTCAGTCTCGTTAGTGTTGTGGTCATACTTTTGAATAGGGTAAGTTGACTATGGGCCCTGTAAAACTAATGTTCACCCCGTTTCCCTAAACTGCTTTGGGATTTAAACCAAAAGTGCGACAACTGTATTTCTGATGTCAAATTTGTTTGTCTCTCTCTGAAATTCTGTCAGGGAAATGTAAGTTGTTGCCATCTTTAGAAGTCTTGAAAATTAACATAGTGGTTGAGCATTTTCTTATGCATGGTTGCAAGAAGAAATCTACTTAAGCTGGGCTAATTAAAGAGAAGTTTATTGTAAGGACACAAAAGCCTCTCAAAGTATCCATTTTTAGCAAGCACTGCAGAATTTTATAGAACTGGAAAGTTATCAGTAAAATTCTCTTTTACTCTCACTTTTTTTCTCTCTCTCTCTGACCTCTAGCCAAGGGTTCCTTGTCTCTGCCACACCTGCTTCATTCTTTTGTGTCCATTATGAGTGTCCTTAAAACAGCAGCTCCCATCTCTGATTACAAGTGGTGTTCGAGTCTGTACATCCAAAACCAAAAGAGAGACTGTGGTGGGCTCAACTTTGGTGAGATTTCAATCTTGGTCTAATAGGCTCAGGTCAGATATGCAAGGACACAGTGTTCTAATGTCCCTTCCTGGCAGTGCCAGGCATGCTTTCTAAGGAGTGTGGGCAGCAAGGAAAGAAGTGGGTAGAATGACAATCATCTCCAATACAAGGTTTTGAAAAGCTGGTATTTATTTGATTTATTGATTGCTTTTGCTACATAGCAATAGCTATCTTATCTCTAGCTTTGTAACTTGGGACAGATTTACCAAAGAAAAGACAACTCACCTATTCCCAACTATTAAGAAAATGTTATTGCATATACATTTTCATTATAATTCCTTCTAAATTATTTATTTTATACATATTATAGGAAATATATAAATAGATCATATCCTCTAGTAATTATCATATCTATCTTAATAGGTATCCTCACTACCTCAGAATGGTGGTTGGTGAAGCCAGAAAAATAATTAACTGTGTTTATATTTAGTCTTTTGTTGCCAGTACTAATTGTCTGAGGCTTTGATAAAACTATCAAGCTTAATGATTAATAATATATTTCCCCTCAAAATTTACCAGTAGAAAATTATAATTCTTAATGAAACTAGTTGAAAAATGATAAACCTCATCTTTATATGTTCGTTTTCTGGTATGTGACATTAAAATCATTTACTTAAAGATTATGCTTGTCTTTTTTCCTTTAAAAATAAAAATCCTCACATTTTCAAAGTTAGAAAGGGGCTAAAGATAGTTAGTTCAATTCCTAAAAGCAAGACTTTAGTAATTCCCTTTTAGAGCTAAAGGATTTCCATAAAATTATCATAAAATTCTTCTTAATTTCTTCCTCTCTCTCTCTCTCTCTCACACACATACACAATCATAGAATTCATAGAAATTTTACAGTTGGCTCCTAAGACAAAATATATAGTATATGAGAATTCTCAATTTTCCAGCAGTGAATTACTCATTTGTAATTATCTGTGGCAAATGGTTAATCCCAGGCCGATGCACCATTGCCAACCAGCCCACCTGGGCCATTCCTCCCATTATAAATTAATGTGTGGTCAGGGATAGCAAATTACTTTGAACATTAGCCTGGGGAATACACAATTAGAAAGTCCTAGCTGCAAGAAAGGAGAGTAATTGAATGTATTCCCAAACTAAAGAGCACTGTGCTGCCGAATGATCCGCTGTTGGGATTATCTCCACCCTGGCTGCCCTCCACTGATGCAGGTGATTGGGGGAGTGCATTGCTAACAACAGTTCCCCAAACCAGCAAAATCCGTTCTCCATGGCCTGCTCCTATACATATCCTAAGCACTATAGAGTCAAGAATTACATTTCCTTAAAAATGTAGGTATGAAAAATTTTCTTAAAATTATAAATCTGATTTAATACCCTAAAAAAAACCCCAGAATCTCCCACAGGACACTATGTCCTCATAGCTAATAGGACCCTTCCAAAGTTTCCGTATCCTAACTCTCTGCATAGGTTCAAGCGGGTTGCAGTGCAAAGAAAGGGGAGGAAAAGCAGATATGCTTGGACAGCCTCTATAATTGCTCCTACTCTGGCTTTTCTCAGATCCTTGGTGAAAGAATTCACTTTGATCAAGTTCTTCAAAGCTTCCAATTACATACAGGAGAAGGATTACAGATACCAATTTATGATCACGATTTAGAGGCTCTGAGTATTTAAATATAATACTATGGAATGAATGAGAATAATTAATATTAATATTACATATTTATAGGACCTCAATTTTCAGAGGGTTTTCATATACATTATTGAATTCAACTTGCAAACCTTCTTTGTAATAGTCTAAGAGCATACGAATAATATGGAAATGCACTAGTGATTTACTAAGTGTGAGCACGCACTTGGCCTGTTTGGCCAATACTCCACACCTGCTCCAGCAAGTCCTGCATGCCGCTGCCTTATTTACCTTCCCAAAGAACACCTTTCATCACATCTCTCTCTTGGAGATAAAATCTAGACTTTCTACCTGGCATCCAACCTGCCCCACCTCTCTAATCCTGTTTCTTCCTCAGCCTCCTTCTCCACAGACCCTCAGTTTTAGCCAAAGTGGCCTTGCTATATTGCCAGGCTATGACCACCGACTGATTGGGTAGTTTCTTTTTTCTTTTTTTTGAGACAGAGTCTCACTCTGTTGCCCCGGGTAGAATGCAATGGCATCAGCCTAGATCTTAACAACCTCAAACTTCTGGGCTCAAGCGGTGCTCCTGCCTCAGCCTCCTGAGTAGCTGTGACTACAGGCATGTGCCAGCACACCTGGATAATTTTTCTATTTTTTTGTAGAGACAGGGTCTCCTCTTGTTCAGGCTGGTCTTGAACTCTTAATCTCAAGCAATCCTCTCATCTTGGCCTAGTTTTTGCTCTTTTTAAAAATGTCTAATTTATTTAAATACAAAAGCAATATTATAATATGTTTTGCTTTGCTTTAAAATTTTTTGGTTGTGGTAAAATGAACAGAACATAAAATTTGCCATTTTAACTATTTTTAAGTATATAATCCAGTGGCATTGAGGACATTTACATTGTGGCATAGTCATTGCCACCATCAATTTCCAGAGATTTTTTATCAACCCAAATTGAAACTCTATGACCATTAAATAATAACTCCCTCTTTCTGCCTTCCTCCATCCCCTAGTAACCACTATTCTACTTTCTGTCTCTATGGATTTGACTACACTAAGTACCTCATATAGGTGGAATTATACAACATTTGTCCTTTTGTGTCTGACTTATTTCACTTAAGCATGTTTTCAAGGTTCATCCATGTTGTAGCATGTGTCAGAATTTCATGCCTTTTTAAGGCTGAATAATACTCCATTACATGGATATACCACATGTTGTTTCTCTATTCACCTATCCATGGACATTTGGATTGTTTTCACCTTTTGGCTACTGTAAATAATGCTGCTGTGATATATATGAATATATCTTTCTTTTAATTCGTTGCAATGTACACCTAGAAGTGGAATTGCTGGGTCACATGATAACTCTATGTTTAACTTTTGAGGAACAACCATACTGTTTTTCACAGTGGCTGCACCATTTACATTCCTACTAGAAATGCCCAAGGATTCCAATTTCTCCACATCCTTGCCAACACTTGTTATTTTCTGTTTTTTTTTTTTTTGGTAATAACCGTCCTAATAGGTGTAAAATGGCATTTCGTTGGGATTTTGATTTGCATTTTCCTAAAGGTTAGTGATGCTCAGCACTTTTCACATGCTTATATAATTATTTGAGTATTTCCTTCTGGTGTTCTCCTTTTCTAGAGCTCCAATTAGATGAACGTTGGATCTCCTAATATGTCGTTCCTGTCTCTCAATTTTGTACTTATTTTCATCTCATTATTTTTTACTATACCCTGGGAGATTTCCTGGGCTACATATTTTAATTTACTAATTCTATTTTCTGTTATGTAAATTCTGTTATTTGGGCCATCTGTTATTTATTTTGGTGGTCATATTTTTCATTTCCAAAGTTCTGATAGATTCTTTTTCACAGACATCTGTTCTTCTTTGGGGTGTGATATGCTTTTGACTCTCTTTTGTTTTTTCTATTAACATTGTTTCTTCAGAAATTAGTTCTTCTGCTCTTTGAGTTTGCTCCCTCTCTTTCATGCTATTCATTTTCTTCAAATGATTGGTGATTGTTGGTCATATGTTCATATTTATTAGTGGTTTGTACTGACCTGGATTGGTAGCTGGAGTGCACTTCCTCAGCCCAAGTGAAAAATTACTGCTTTCTAGCCAGACAGGTTCTGAATATAGCAAGCGTTCTTTTGGCAATTGATGAAGAAAGCAGAGAGAGAGAGATGTACAACCAGTAGTTATTCAAGTCGCTTGTTTTTTCATTGGGGATCTCACAGTGATCATATATTACCTAGGGAGCTCCCTGCATTTCTGGTCCCAACAACCGTCCTGGGAATACTCTGTATCAGATTTTTCATTTATTTAGCAAATGAAAGACTGTATCTTGCAGGCAAACAACAAAGCCAGTAATTCTGAAAGCAGAGGACTGGTGCAGCTGTTCCACAGGCCTTTAATTATTCACACAGCCTACCACCCCATATCCAGCTCCTTCTTTTAATTCCAACTGTCCTTGATCTTAGGATTTCAAAGTTCTTCTGAAAAACTAACTTCCTTCCTTCCTTCTTTCCTTCCTTCCTTCCTTCCTTCCTTCCTTCCTTCCTTCCTTCCTTCCTTCCTCCCTCCCTTCCCTTCCTCCCTCCCCTTTTACTTTACTTTTCTATTTCTTTTCTCTTTTTACTCTTTTTTTCTGGAGGAGAGCAGTACTCTTTCAACTATATAGGTTTGCTGGTTCTTCAGCTTTGGGGAGATTTGTCATTTGCTTTGTATCTTCCAAAAATTCTTCACTTATTTGACAGTACCCCTCTTGGTTTTTCAGTGCCCCAATAGTTCTGTTTTTATTTTGATATTACTTACAACATTTTTGATGGGATTTGGAAAAGAAAACTAGATTAATAGATGTATTGCTTAAAAAGTTTTAATCTGAAGTTTTCAGCTTAAACTCCACCGCTACATCTTTAGGTCCTAGTCATTAGTTCAAGTCATAGTTCATTCCCCAAACCCTTCCTTACCACGGAGGCCCACAATCTTCCCTCTCTCATGGGCTCATACAGAGTGGCTGTAACAGAAGAAAGACTGCTATTTAAATTGCAAGCTAACTATAGCTATTTCTGCTCCTCCACCCCCTCAAAAATGGGTGGCAAGATTAATATTCCCGGGAAAAAATACACTGGTCAGTTCTCTTGTAGAGACTGATGCGGAAGTAGGTGACCCACTGTCTAACAGCTGGTGACCGTCTGCATGTGCCAAGGGAGGCCTGGAGTTGCATTAAGGAGAGCTGAATTGCTTTGCTTAGTAACATGGGACAAATTACTGGTAAGAAAGAGGGAAGGACAGGGCTGAAATACATAGCAGGATGCTGCAGCCTGAATTGTCAGAAATAGTTAAAGAACTTGAAAATACAGGAATCGAACACTTTCATATCTGTTGGTTCTTCTTTGATGTGAGTCCCCTTCTTCTCACCAGTGTTTGAGTGAAGTTTGCTATACTCAACATGCCCTTTCTTTGGTGGGGGTAATGCTGGTTTGGTACAGAACAGAGAAAAGGCAGCAACTGCGGGGCAAAAATAAAAGGATTCCCGGAGTAGCAGAAAGTAACAGTCAAACGTGACATTGAATATGGAAACCTCTGGGATTCTTAGGAAACATTGGGAGGGAAAGGAATGTGGAGTTTCCGCTGACATCTGGGTTACATATTTGTTATTTGAACTGTGACTTCATTGCTTGTGTGTGCATATGTTCATTAAAAATTCCTTGGGTGTGAAAAGTTGTATTTTTTTATTGTGTGTATTTCTCTTTTTACTGCCCATGAGTCTAGTATTGCAGTGTGCACATACTACGCTTTCATTAAATAGTTTTAAAATCACTTAACACATTGAGTTTTCACAACCCTACTTCTTCTTTGTGAACAAAGACCCATTCTTGTGAGATACATGGTTGGGGTAAGAGACAAGACTTAAAGGCAGACTGGCCTATCTGAGGATTAAACCCACAACAAAACTACTACAACTAGGTATTGAGGCATTAAAAATGCTTTATTTCAGGCCTAGTGTGGTGGCTCACACCTATAATCCCAGTGCTTTAGGAGGCAAGGTGGGAGGATTGCTTGAAGCCAGGAGTTTGAGACCAGCCTGGGCAACATAGTGAGACCCTGTCCTTACAAAAAAATACAAAAAATTAGCTGGGCATGGTGGTGCGCACCTGTAGTCCCAGCAACTTGGTAGGCTGAGGCAGGAGGATTGCTTGAGCCCAGGAGTTTGTGGTTGCTGTGAGCTGTGATCATGGCACTGTACTGGAGCCGGGCAACAGAGTGAGACCCTGTCTCAAAACAGAACAAAACAAAACAATACACACTGTAAAAAGCACAACCAAATAAGTAGGTTAAAATATGACTTACCTGTTTTGTTTAATAATAGTTGATTTCCTAATTCATATAAAGTAATAACATATTCTGGAAATGTATGCCTGTTTTTGTTTTTGTTTTTGCCTACCTAGAATCCCTTCCCTTTTCTTTGGGTAAATAGCCATTTGATTTTCCTTTGAGAAACCATCAATCACCTCTTGCAGATTTGGTGGGATTTTCAGCCGATATGTCCCCTTCCCTGGCCCAAACACAAGCCATACCTGTCATACACTTCCTGGAGTTTGAATGTTAAGCCAACTAACTGAAGCTTAGAATTAATTCATTTTGTCTGTGCTACCTTCAATAGAGGGTCTTTTCGTGGGGGGGGGGGTTGTTTGTTTATTTGTTTTTTCAATTTTTTAAAATTTTATTTTAATAGATTTAGGGGGTACAAGTTGAATTCCCTCACATGTGTATATTGTATAGTGGTGGAGTCTGGGCTTTTGGTGTATCCATCACCCAAGTAGTGTACTTTGTACCCCTGGGTAATTTTCCATCCCTTACCCCCTCTCTCCAATGTGTGTATATATATACCATCAAGTACTACTCAGTGATAAGAAAGAGTGAAACAATGTCTTTTGCAGCAACTTGATTAGAGCTGGAAGCCATTATCCTAAGTGAAGTAACTCAGGAATAGCAAAATAAATGCATGATTTCACTTATAAGGGGAAGTGTCCTTTAGTTTTTGTGACCAGAATCCCCAGAGTTGCATTGATTATTGTCCTTTCTGAGCCTGTGTTCTTTAAGCTATTTTTACAGTTTTATGAGCTACTGTAATCTAGTACAATAAATTCTTTTTTGCTAAACTCACCGAGACTCCATTTCTGTTGCCTGCAACCAAAGAACTCTGACAGATACAGCTTCTGTACAAATGGGCTGTATTTATATTTTCTATAAATATTTGGTAAATTGATAAAGAATTTGGGTGGCAATATCTGTATAAATAAATATTGGCTTCCTCAACTGATAACACCTCCTAAGTCTCTGGTTATTGTGATATTCCATCAAAAAGGACAGAATATTTTCCAAGGCTCATGAAGGGGTACAAAAGGGGAGGGACAAGAATGTTTATTTACTTCTAGAGCATGTAAATTGAAGGAGGAACAGGACATATACAAATTAAAACTTTTTTGGTCCCTTCTCGATCCTTGTTTATTCCACTAGTGACATATACTAGTGATATGAGGACTAAAACTGAGGCCCAGTATTATGCTTGCCTTGACATCTGAAGAAAACCAGGAGGGCCTCCAGGGACCTAACCGCAAGTCCCCTCCCCACTCTGCTACTATGGATCAGGTTCCCTAGCCAAGTGACCCTTCTTATCACAGAGACCAGGCACAGTTCCTGCTTATCCCTGAGTAGCAGGCTTCAGTTTTCCTGCCAGACTGTGGAATCATTCAAACAAACCACTTACATCCTCCCGTGGGAACCAAGTGTACCTCACCCTCTTGATACTACAAAGCCTGCTTCCCACAGCCCCTGCCTGTTCACTTTGCTCCCCAGACCAGCCCTGCGTGGCCATGTGTGGTGTGCAGTGTCCTCTCCCAGATGCTCAGGACATGTGACTAGTAAAAGGCTGTCAGCCTCACCTGTGCCGTGTCAAGTGTTCTGTGTTTGGCATTCCCATACCCCAAGGATGGAGTCCCTCCTTCATCAATGGGGTGGTTAGGAGGTGACTAAAACACCTACCACTGAGGAGCTCAGGCTGTCTCTCTCAGGACATGGGAAATTCACTTAGGTGAGAGAGAAGGGCACAAGTTGGCCACAGTCAGTCCCTTCTGCATCCTTTCATTTGTTTAGAAAGTAATGAAAGGATTGGAGCAAAAGTTCCACTGGGAGACACTGCCTCACACTCATCAAAGGCAGGAGAAGGCCCAAGGCTGTCTCCTGCTTGGCTGCTCCTAGAAGGCCCAGTGGGAACCAGGGCCCACAGGGGCCTATCCCACCTCAGCCAGAGACCATATTAGGCTTTGGGGCCCAAACGCAGGTTGTAATAGGAAATGTACCTTTATTTAGAATGTTACCTGTGCGTGTTTGCCTCTGAGCTAAGGATTTGAGGATTCCAAAGGCCATCTGTCTGCTGATTGTGACTAGCACATGCAACCACACCAAAGGAGTGACTGTAAAGGCCTTGTGTTGACTGATTTCTGTTTCCCATCACTTTCCATGCTTCCCCCCAACACCCCCATCAAGGCCAATTCAACCTTCTTTCACATTTTCCTGCTAAGATGCGTAAGAGGCAACAGATCCCTTTTCGCTTCCCTTTGAATATTGTTTTAATTTCAATAAGCAATTCTGTCCTAAGGTAGTTATTTATTTTGTAGGCCATTTACTTTATCTTGTAATGCCTGAAAAATGGAGGTTGGAGTCTGGAGACACATGCTGGAATCCTGGACTGGTCTCTTATTAAGCTTCAAGACTGTGGATAGACGCTGGAAGCTGGTCTCCTCCCTGGGAGAGCTGCAGGGAATATTTACGGAGATCATGGATCTCAAGCCCTGGCATAGTGTCTGGAGCTTAACAGACCCTCAATTCATGTTCATGTCCACCCCATCCATCCATTTAATTTGGAAATGGGTTTCTTACTCATCAAAGGTTACTGGATATAAAAAGAAGCACAAAGACTGGATCTGTGTGGAGTGTGAGACCCGTAGTAGTAGAAGGAAGCCTTGGGGAGGGTCTATGGTGGATGTGCACCATTGTCCCCTGGAAGTATCAGTGGAGGTAGTTACAGCATAAGATAATGGGACGGTGAGTAGGGCCAGTCCTGTGTGGGTGTGGATGCCTTTTACAGGTGGAAGGATAGAAGAGAGCTTCTATCCTATCTCTAGTCAGGCTCGTCAGCAGTTGTGGGGACTCTGGTGATTGCCTCCATGTAGCTTCTCCACAGCCTCACTGCCCTCCTTTGACTTGCCACGTCCATTTCCCTCTGTTTCCTTGAAATACTTCCTCCCAGTTTGTTATCAAGTCATAAAGGGTCTGAAGAACTCTGGAATTGGCGACTGATAACACCTTACCATGTGATTCCTCCAAAGAAGAATGGTATTTAATAAGGGATTGTGTCTTATTCCAAAGAAATGTCTTTCTAAGGGTAAAATTTCTGAGTGATGAGCTGAGCATATGGTTAGAACTTGGACTTTACAATTTAGAAATCCCCAGATTTGAATCCTGGATCCATCATCACTCAATAGCTAAGAGATCTTAGGCGAGGTACTTCCCCTCTCTAAGCCTCAGTTTCCTTATCTATGAAATAGGCACAATCATGTATCCCCCTGCTGGCACTTACTCCATATATGCTAGCTGTTATTGTCATTGCTGTTTTTATTACTTATGTGAAATCCCATCTCATTGGCACTGATCAATTCTATTCACATATAAAGCCAACCCAGTATCAAGGAAAGGTAGAAGTTTCACTTCATCTGAATTAGTTGTAGGAAGTGGCATATTCAGGTCATTTGGACCCCTGCCTACCCTGGGCTGAATTCACGGCTCTCACAATAGAACCAGAGCATTTCTTGTCTTTTCCAGACAGAGTGGAGATGCGGCATCTTTCACTGCTGAGGAGTTTAATTCTAAGATGAAATATTTCATCTGTTTAGCATATTGTTAAATTAGGCTGGTTCACTATCTTCTGAAATACACATTTTGGAATTGATGGGTTTAGAATAATTTCTTTTTTTTCTAAGTTTTGCTCACCCTAGGTTTAAGTCATGAAGTTTTTTCATCTCCCCTTCCAAGAATAAACATTGACAAAATATAAACAATGACTGACCCATAAGAATAAAAGAAAATAGCCAAAAAAGGATATAATGAAGCTTAGGGTTTGGTGGTTCTTGGTTTCCAGGTTTTTTTTGTATTTTATTTTATTTTATTTTTTTCTTTATTGAAGTATACTTTACATATCATGCCTTTACTCCATTTTAAGTATACAATTAAATGATTCAGTGAATTTACCGAGATGTACAGTTAATCACATAAATCAATTTTAGAGGAATTCCGTTCCCCTATTGAGACCCCTAATTCCACTCCCCAACTACTTTTCAAGCATGTCCCACCCCTCCACAGTGCCCACCACGTCGCTCAGACTTGGGTTTACCCCCCACCCCCCAAATCCCTAGTGATCTACCCAAAAGAGCATAAGACATTCTATGATAAAGACATCTGCACCCGAATGTTTATGGCCGCACAATTCACTATTGCGAGGTCGTGGAAACAACCCAAGTGCCTGTCAATTCATGAGTGGATTGTTAAAATTTGGTATATGTTCACAATGGAATATTACTCAATTTTAAGAAACATCAGTGAGCTAGCATCGCTTATATTATCCTGGATTAAGCTTAAGCCATTTATTCAAAGTGAGGTGACACAAGACCCGAAGAATGGGCCCCACTTGTACTCGCCATCAAACTAGTATTGACTGATTAACACTATGGTGCTCCAGTTTTATCTTTTCAAGTTATAGCCAGTTGGATGTTGGGGATGCTAAATTTGCCCTTTGTGAATGAACAGGCACATGGCAGGGCCTTGCATCCGGCCAGGCCTTGATCTCTTCAGTTCAGGAAAAGAGTGTAAGTAATTCCTCTTTTGGAGCAACGATTTTCTGGGACAGCTGTTTTCCAGCTTACGGGGAGAAGGAATTTCTGGCTGCTGGTTAGCTTCAGCTGAGGGGTTTGCAGACTTCCTGCTCGTCCCAGTTGGCGCTAATGCATTCCTGATTGTCTGCAGTCACTGAACTGCTCTCTTCATTAAGAGAATAGGCACAGAGATCAATTTTCAAAATCATAGACATCTAAATGTGTGTAGGATTTGGCTATTTTAGACATAAGTATCTAAGCTATGAGGAAAAATCCTGGATGCCAAACATCTGGGTAAACCTCAGGGGCAGCAAATCATATGTTTCAAGGTATGGAGAAACTTTCTCTTCTAAAAGGGCTGCTTTAAGGAATAAATAAGGCCTGAACTGAGAAAGAATTCCAACTTCAAGTTTACACTCAGAATAACTCTGGTGAATCATTTTGACAACTCCAGTTTCTTCATCTTTAACATGAGCATAGTTGTTTGAGCCAGACTCATAGGCCAGTTGTGAGAACTAATATGAGATACATGATTTCATCTTATTATGCATTTATTTTGGGAGCTTAAAAAAAATCTGGGCATTTATCCTAGAGAAATGAGAACTTACATTCACACAAAATCCTGTACACAGATGTTCAAAGCGGCTTTATTTATAATAGCCAAACACTAGAAATAACCCAAATATCCTTCAGTGGCTGAGTATATAAACAAATTATGGTATATCTATACCATGAAATACTACTCAGCAATAAAGAGAAATTGATCCATGCAACTTGGATGGATCTCAAGTGATTATGCTGAGTTTAAAAAGCTAACTCTAAAAGTTTGCATACTGTGTGATTCTTCCATTTATATAACAGTCTTGAAATGATACAGTTTTAGAGATGGAGAACAGATTAGTTCAGATTAGTGGTTGCCAGGGAATAGAGAGGGGGGGGAGGAGGATGGGGACTGTGGTTATAAAAGGGAAGTCCAAGGAATCCTTTTGGGGACGACAGATCTCTTCTGTGTCTCAGTGGTGGTGGTGGTGAGTCTGTGAATATATACATACAGCATAAAAGTGCACAGAATTAAATACACATACAATTAAGTGCACGGAAAACTCATGTACTATGAATAAGATTGGTGGATTGTATCAGTGTCGATTGGCTGGTTGTGACATTGCACTACGGTTACGCAAGGTGTTATCACTGGGGGAAAAACTTACAGGGTCTCTCTGTATGATTTCTTATAATTGCATGTGAATCTAAAATTATCTCCAAATAAAACCATTAATTTTTTAAAAATACAGATAGTTTTAAAAAATCTTTTTCATGACTAGTCCAGTAAGATATTAATATCACCTTTTAGATCAATTGAATTTCTTGGTACTTTTTCTCCATATTTCTGTATTTTATCTATCATTGCATCATTGCATGTATTTGGAGCAGAATGAGTTTTCAAAAATGAGTTCACACTGTCCTGTTAGCCTAGCAGACTTAGCTTTCTAGCTTTAATGCTACACACACACACAAAACACATACACGGTATATAACTGTAATATGGTGGTTCTATAAATTATAGAACTCAAAAATAATCCTACAGCTGTATTCAGATTCAGTGCTGAGTATCTTGTTCATTCAGGCAACCCTTTTATGGGGTTAATATCTTTATGCAACTTTGAAGTTGTTCACAATCTTACTAACTTTTTTACAACAGTTTAAGTGATACAAGTAATTCGTGTTCTCTATGGGAAAGTTAAAAATTCAAATAAGCAAAAGAGAAAGGTAAAAATCAAAGAACCCAGCGAATTTGTAATGTGAATTTGGAAAGTTAATTTGTCACCTGAAACCCAGAACCATCTGCTGCTGATTAGGACTTTTAGCAGAAAGTTTATCAAGCCAGAATGTGGATTTGATTAAACAGGACTCAATTTATAATCAGCAGTGATTTGCCTCTTCTTCCTTTCTTTCTACTCCTCCCCTCCCCAAAGAAGTGACTAAAGGCAGAATTTCACACATCCAAATGAATATTTATGCAGACTCTTATGAAGTAGCTGGATGACAATGTGAGAAATAGGACAATAGGACAAAACCTCATAGCTTGGGAAAACGTAAACAGAATCAGATAACTCAGTATCAGGAAGGTAATGGACGTTCTGGGCCTCAGATTTCTCAAGGGTGCAGGACAGCTGTTGGACTTAAGGAACATAATCGCATTATGACAGTTCTATGATGGAGTTGCATGCCGATATCTATAAAAAGAGGTCAAAGACTATTAAAGACTCTAATGAGGTAATCATTCCTTAATAAGTTCTTCTAAGACGGCAGCATTAGGCCATTAGAGAAGAATCTGAGAAGCAACTGTCAGGTGTCCAAAATAGTCACTAGCATTTGTATTAGAAGCAATCAAGCCTGTGTTCAAACCCATTATTGCTACATGAGTGTGCAGGGATGAAAACGGCACATGGTCTCGGCTGAAGAGCAAGTCATCATCCTACGACAATGAAGCTGGGGTTAATGCTAATGCTGGATATATTTGGAAACCTCAGCAAGTGCTTTAGACAAGGCTCATCTGTAGTATAATGCTGGTCTCCAAGGAAAGCAAGACAGCTGGGCTCCTTGTTCTCTGAATGGCTACTGGGATGCTTCACTTGGTTCTGTGGGCGTGTATGCCTAAGTGTTATTATTACTGGCAAATGCTAATTTTTAATATTCATCCCAGGTCTTCAGGTCCAAGCCTCTCTAACTTCTAACAGTGGTGGAGTGAGCAGACAGGGGAAATTTATGGACTATGCGCACCCCCATTACCTTAGGGTCTAGATAGGCAGGCCTGATGGCTCCCGCCCTGCTTTCTCCTGGACCCCACTTTGTTGTCCGTGAGACAGCACCTAGAGGAGGGAGGCCTTCAGGAAA
Source organism: Lepilemur ruficaudatus (assembly GCA_963574885.1). Classification (NCBI taxonomy): domain Eukaryota; kingdom Metazoa; phylum Chordata; class Mammalia; order Primates; family Lepilemuridae; genus Lepilemur; species Lepilemur ruficaudatus. The sequence goes on from CAUYRT010066044.1 coordinate 35,415, forward strand.
TGAGAAATACATCTTAAGTAGGAGCCCCTTACTCTACCCCAAATACCCTCTAGTTGCCTAGGAGGAAAGAAAGGTGGAAAGAATCAGAAAGAGAGTGTTTAACTCCATTTTTCTCCTCCTGGAATTTCTATTCCCTTAGAACAGAAAGAGCCTTTATGTCTTTTTAAGAACTCTATTTTGTCCCTGATCCAAGGACAGTGAGTCTGGAGGAAAGGGAAGGGAATTCATGAACATGTCTCAGAGATCTAGGTATTTGGTCAGGAGTACACAGGGCGGGGAATCTTACTTCTCCTGTCTTCTCGTTCATCCCTCAACACTCTGGAGCAGACACAGGTGAGAATTGGACCTTCATGGGTGTCTCCTGGACAAGTCCATGTGCCGCTGGCTCATGCTAAATGGCTCACTTGTTTTTCTCCTCTTGGACTTGCCTGATTTAGATGGAACTGCTTTATACAGCCGGGTCTTCTCCAGACCTTGGCTTGGATCTTCAGTTGTTGGGAAGTTCTGCATTTCTCCAGTGCTTTAATCTCACTGGTGCATAGGTTTGAATGGAAGTAAGAGGTAGAGTATCTCTGCACACTCCCCAAACTCACTTTGCCAGTACTGCACTTCATTCCTTGTTTGACTCCTTGAGTCTATTTATAAGGTTGTTAGAACTGACAAATAAGGAGGAATGAGTGATTAGTCCCTTTCAACTTCCAACAGTAAAGTAAAACAGCAGTGTCACTGAACCCCAAATGTGATAAACAGCTTTTGAGAGAGAAGCAGGGGCCAACCCAGTTATTGAGAGGAAAGAAATCTGACTGAAAAAAAGAAAACACAGCACACTATTGCGGTAGCACAATATCAAAACTACATGTAGATGGAACGCCAAGTTCAGGCATATCTGGGGAGATGTTGGATGGGCTACCCAGAGTCTATTTAAATGAGTCTGAGGAACTTTCTGAGAGAAAACAAACTCATTCTAGAAGAAGAAGGAGTCAGGCTTCTAGACCAAGTTACTAAATCCTAAATACGGATGTGAAGGGCAATTCTGAGTACAGCGGAGTGTTTCTCTCTCAGATTTGTCTGCTGACCCAGATGTCCACTAGGGATATGTCTGAGTCTGCTATATCGCTTCTGTAGCATTTTGAAATAGTTCAGTATAGATGATGTGATATATGTGTGTTTAATTTTAACCTATATATAAGGTTTAGTATATTAGTTGGTTAGCATTTAAAATTCCCTAATCTTTAATCTACACTTCAGAAATGACTAAGAAAGTATTTCATATATCCTCATCAAAATCTAGCCAACTGCACAGCTTGAATACCACTAATTTCATTATTGAAAAATTATTTCTAATGTCTTTTATGCTCATTAACAAAGTCACATTGATCTAATATGTCTGTAAGAGAGTCTCACACTGAAGGAAGAGAGAGACATTTCCTCCCACTTCCCAACAGCAACCTGGGGGTCAAGTTCCCCTTGAATCAGCCCTGAAAGTCTGAGATTTGCTGGGTTGGGGCCCAGGGGACAGCAGAGCCTGTTGGAAGTGGGTATGGCTGAAGTGGAGGTGGTGTCCAGCCTAGGCACCCAGCAGAGGGGGCAGAAACAACAGAGTCCTGGGGGAGCGTGGGCAGGCCCAACAGGTTCAGGACAGTCTGATGAACATGGCAGCACCCAGAGGAGGGAGGCCAGGCAAGAAGAGAGAACAAGAATATCAGAAGTTTTTAATGAATCACCTCTGAGAACTCCCGGAGATACCTGGTGGAGATTTTGTTGGGATCTGAGGGCCAGAACCTGCAAGCAAGGATTGCAGATGTACAATTGCATCTGAGTGGGAGGTTGGACATAAACACACTTAATTAGCATAGAAATCCAAAAAGGATCTCTCAAAGGGTACTTTCAATTCCACACTTGACCTAGCCAAAAACAGTTGTCTTGACTCCTTAGAAACTGGAAGGTGCCTGATAGAGACAGGCTGCCACAGGCGCGTCTCGTTCCCACAAGGCCATGGCTAACACAGCTGGACAGGTGTGTGGCCATGACTCCAGGTGTCTTGTGAATGACTCCAGCCCAGGTCTGGAGTACCCACTTCAGTTCAAAGCAGTTATTTTCATCTGGGAGTCCAGGGTGAAAACAGTAAATATTTGAATTACCTGGAGAATCTTTTCAAAACATAAATTCCTCAGGGCTCAGTCTGGATCTACTGAATCAGAATTCCTGGTAATGGGATTGAGAATGAGTGTGGGACCCCAGACCATTCTACCATGCCCAGCCTACCCTCTTCCTTACGCTGGCGGAGAACTAGTTCTATTCATCACTATAATGTGCTATTATCCAAGGAGAGGAAGTAGCAAGAGGAGAGGAAGGGCGAGAATAGATTCACAAGGAAAAAGTCAAATCATGTCAACAAAGGGAGAAAGTTTATAAGTGTTTTATAAACACAATCTCCAAAAAGTATTTTCCTATACAAATACATATGTCAGAAATAGTTTTCTTTTTTCCTCGTTTTTCTCGGGTTTGGTGCGATATATTTGTTGAGTTTATATGTCTATTCATTGGCCTATATTTTCTCATTAGCCCTGAAGTCAAAGTAGGTACAATTATCTCAAATTTATAAACAAGGAAGCTAACAGACACAGAAGGATAAGTAAGGCATTAATGTTTACACAACCAGTAATCGGCTTGGAACACACCTCTGCCTGATTTTTAAGACTCTATAGTATAAACACAAGAACAAAATGAGCAACCCAGGGAAGATATTAAAAAGAATAGAGTATTGAAATTAAAACAACATCCAGAGAATATCCAGAGAGGCCAGAGGTCACATCTGAGGGTCACCATTTTCTCGACAGAGTAGACTGTGAGGCCCGGCTCACGCAGACAGTGAGGAGAGGGAGGTCCTGGGACAGGAAGCAATTTCTTTGAGCTATTGCAACAGCGAGTGGCAGATCTAGGCTGCACACTGCTGAGGTTTGTCCCCGCCCAAAGTCTCTGCTTTCTCTGACTTCAGCGACAGCATCCACATTGTCTTTGCTTTGGGCAGTATTGTCTAATCAAGCCCCGGTGTTATGCCTTTCTAGTTAATTACCTTCCTTGAAAAGTAATTTTGTCACAGTTAATTTGATAGATGCTGGAGACACCACAGTGTTTTACATCAAACTAAATTGTTTCCATTTCTCCGCAGTCATCTCTGCCCCCAACCTGCGCTCCCCAGAGTCCCGGGTTAGTTAGGACCTGTGATCTTTGTCACCCCATGTGAACTGTAATTTGGGAGGAATCTCTCACTTTCTTGGTAACTCTGTACAATTGCCATCAACCTTTGGTCTGCCCCTCATCCCCCCCTTAATTATCTTTTTAAAAAGAGGTCTCATCTTTTTCTCCTGGGGGTTTCGGCTGCTGTTTGATTCTGAAAGAACACCATAGGGAAAACAAATTTTCCACTCCTACCAACTTAAGCCTGCACAGAGCAGCCAAGCACAGAGCACATACTCACCTTCTCTGGGCCGGCATACATTCACGTTCCCAGCGCACCCACTGGCTTCCCGATGCTGAGTGCCTGCTGCCCATCGGAGTCTCTCTCCACGTGCCATCTGTGTGACAGTAACAATGCTTTCCCTGCCACGATCTCATAATAGAAACGCCATTCAAAACACCCTAAAGAAAGAGCCCACACATGTTCAGGAAAATACACAATAATCCTTGGCTGATTAATTTAATATCCTTTGGAGACACTCGATAGATCACTAGGCTGCTGTTTTATTCTGAAAGCCATAACTTCCACCATTCTAGCCCCTACACTGTTTCATTTAGATTCAACTCAGAGCAAGGCAGATGATACCCTCCACACAGGGACAAAAGAGCTAAACCATATATTATTGCCTCCCTGATAGGAGTGTCAGTGCCTAGGAAAGATGTCTTTAGTAGCAAAGCTGAAATGACGCATGGAAGGACAAATGATGTGGGGAGTTTGTAAACCATTTCACATCCTGCCAAATGACTTTGTGTATTTAAGATTTTTTAAAAAAGATAACTTTTTATTTCTATGTTATGTGTTTACTGTGTTTGTCTAAAAAATAAACCTTCCCACTTTGGCTCCCAATAAAATAAGCAAAACAAGTATCTACTAAAATCTGATAAAAATAATGAATTGTGTATTTGTTTTATTCCGTCATCTACTAAGTGTGTCCGTCTATAGCAAGGGTTGACAAACTTTTCCAGTAAAGGGTCAAAGAATAAATATTTTAAGCTTTATATAGGCCGTATGGTTTCTGTTGCAACTAGTCAACTCTGCTATTGTAACATAAAAACATAGACAATATGGAAACAAATGAGCATGGCTGTGTGCCAATAAAACTTTATTTACAAAAACAGGCAGTGGGCCAGATTTCATCTGCGGGCTGTGGTTTGCTGACCTCTTCCCTAGTGGATACCATTTAGAGTGTAAGCTACATAAGGACAAAGGAATCCTCTAACATATAGTGTGCTAATGATTGATGGGTAAAAATAGCTACCATTATTGAGAACTTATTATGTGCGAGGCATTGTGCTAAGGACTGTTTTCACTGTCCCTCTGCCTTTGAAAATGTTTGTCAACACGATTTTTAATGACTACATAATGTACCATAGAATATGGCAGATGTATGCAACTTGCTCAATAATTCTTATCTCATTGTATATTTTGCTCTTATAAATAATGCTGCAATTAACATCCTTATATTTAAATTTTTGTCCACAGTTTACACTATTTCCTTAAGATAGATTTCTGGGAATAAGGTGATCAGATCAAAATATATGAATATTTTTGCCAAATAATATTTATATATTTGTACTTCTTGCCAAATTGCTGTCCAGAAAGATTGTCCAAATGTATACTCTCCACATAAGGTATAAATGTGCTTATTTTATCAAATCTTCCTCAGTATCATCATTATTTAAAAATCTCTATTAATCAGACAGATGAAAAATAGACTATTAGTGTTACAGGTTGAGTAATCCCTTATCTGAAATACTTGGGACCAGAAGTGCTTTGAATTTTGGATTTTTTGGATTTTGGAATATTTGCATATACATGATGAGATATCTTGGGCATGGGACCCAAATCTAAACTATAAAATTTATTTATGTTTCATATACACCTTATACACATAGCCTGAAGATAAGTGCATACAATATTTTTAATAATTTTGTGCATAAAAGTTTTGACTGCATTTTGGCTACAACCCATTACATGAAGTCAAGTGTGGAATTTTCCACTTGTGGTGTCATGTGGGCACTCAGGAAGGCTTGGATTTTGGAGCATTTTGGATCAGGGAGGTTCAATCTGTATGTTAGAGTATGCTCTTTTGATTACTAATGAGTTGAAAGAATTTTTTAGAAGTCAAGTTAGCAGTTATTGTTTCCAGCAATACCAGGTATTCCAACTGTTAATATGTGTGAGCTTTCCATGCAGAATTTCCTTTAAGACCAATACCCTTGCTGCTGAACAGAAGGCCATGATGGATTGTGCAGCCCAATCTCGACCATATGTTTGGTGCTTATTATTAAGCCCAACTACTGAGCAAAGAAAGACATAATTAGGCTTTTTGGGAATTATTTTAAAACTTCAGCAATAAAAGGCCTAAAGTTGATTTATTTCCCAGAATCTATTTGTATCTGATGCCTTTTCAAGTCTAGTCAGACTAAATGACCAGGCATGGTTTCAACCTTCTACAAAGGAGTTTCTCGATTTCTAGGAGACGGTCAAAAATAATCACTTTAGTATCTTTGCCCATCTCCAAGGTATCAGTTGAAGACAAAAGATTGAGTCATTTGAAAAGAGACAGAACCACCGCTGGCACTAACAGAGACAGCACGAGTTGAGTTTTTCTTCAATTGCCAGTGGCTGAGACAGAGGCACTGAGCCCTGGGTTGAGAGAGCTGTGAGCTCAGCTGAGGGCACTCGCCGTTTGCTGCTGAGATGGAAATCAGGAGAAGGTGTGCTCTGCACTAAAGATGCATGTCCTTTCGTGGACTGACTTAATCAAGAAAACTGCTTCTGCCAGTGATTATCCTAGGCCAGACTTAAATCTATGCTTCCAAAATAAAGGCAAGTCTGATTTTAAAGCCGTTCTACACATTATTGTGCTTCCAAAAACTTTATTGTTTTGCAATGATGGGAACGGATTTTCACTCCCAGAGCACTTGGAATCACGTTGTAATTCCCATCCTTACTCCCCACCCAAATTGTTGTCTCGATGACTTTGCTCATTTGTGCCATTATTCATCAATGGCACATTTGGAAACAAGATCCTGAGGTTGTCACGGGTCTGCATGTATTTACATAGCTCTCAAATGCCAAAATGATAAACACTGTGCAGATGTTCCACAGGACAGTAACCCCGTCTGCCTTTGGCAGTTTCACACGCAAGCAACTGAACACATCAGCTCTGGAAATAGACACCGCCGCATGAGCTCACTGACTTTTCTTTTCATGCAGAAGTCAGGGGGCCAAGATTAATTAAAACCAGGAGCTTGTTACTTTTAAAGATAACATAATGATAACCATTCCAAAATGTTCCTCATTCCTGCAATCCCAGCAAGTTGGGGGAAGCCAAAGAGTGAGATTATAAAAACTGCCTGGTGGAAGTCTACAGCCAGAGGTCATGCCTATTTGTATGCCCATGCAAATATTCACTGGGCAAATGTAGTATGTATTGAATGAATAACTGAATGAATGTGCAAATGAATGAATGATTGGAATAACTTTTTCAGTTCTGCATTGACCCAGTTTATGATGCAGCATGTTAGCTCTGCTCCCGTGCTCCCGCCCACAGCTCTAGCTCCCACGTAGGAAGTATTTATTAGGTGCTTAGCCCTGTATCGAGTGGTCCCGATGCCTCTTCTCATGCATTCTCCATGATGACACTGTGAAGTAGGTATTTCTTCTCTATCTCAGAAATGTGAAGCCTAAGACTTAGTGAGGAAGATATGAAGTGGCAGAACCAGGATTCAAACCCAAGTCTACTGGATTGCAAAGCCTGTGTTCTTAACCCACATTTGAGACTGCTGCTTACTTAACAAGAGGTCACATTCACTGAAAAGTCACCATCTTTTCGAGGTCTCCATTTTAATTTTCCTGGCCACTGAATCTAGATTTGGAAGGCTCCCGAAAGATCACGTGGCCCATATGCACTCATTTTGCAGTTGGGAATCTGTGGTCCCTTGGCTGCCCTGTGGAAGTGAGATGCAAGTCAGACACATGTCAGCTAACATCTGATCCAACACTGTACCCATCTCATCGTCTTGCAGATATGGTCAAAGCAGGAATCATAGGAATGAAATAATGAATTGGATTCTTTCATTGTTTCTAAAAATCACCTAAACTGACACCATGATAGAATCATCCTTGCACACGTAACTCCCACGGTAAAAATAAACATTAAGAGGACAGATGTATGAGAAGTACTTTCACTTGAAAACATCATTAAAATGGTGAAAACACAATGAACTTGCTAATTGCACAGTATCTTCCACAAATATTTGAATATGGCCTTTACAAAAAATATCGATGTGTGTGCTGACTATAGGTTCTTAACGGTGGAGAAACTGATGATATGTCACTGGTTAAAGCTAAAAGCAGATAAACGTAGACATCAGTCTTCAATTCCTGCTCACTGATCACTCTGAACTAGTTAAATGGATCCTTTCCCCTTCCATTCCTTCCTACACAATTGATGTCCTGACACCCTTCCGTGGGACCAGTTCCCTCTGCTTCCCCATCAAGCTCCTCCCCTCTGGTCCTGCCCCGGCAGTTTCTCCTCTGCATCACCACCACAGTGGTTTGTCTAAGGGCAGCCTGATCATGTCCACTCCTCTGCTGAGGACCTCCACTGGTTCCTTCCTGTTCACCGCTCTTTCATATTGCTTTCTCCAACCTTGTCTCTTTCCTCTCCTGCCTCTCTCCTTACATTTCAGAAACACTTAAACTCCATAAGGACTCATCACCCAGAAATGGCCATGTGTGAAATTCCAGGGCAGTTTACCCACTGTGGCCCAAAGTTACAGATTACACAAGAGGACTGGACAGGATCTCCAGGCCTCCCTTTAGCGCCTGATTCTATCATGCTGGGACAACACACACAACTCCCAGCCACCAAGATGTTTCAAGCTCTAAAAGTCTATAAGCTTATGGAAGAGGCGTGTTAGCTTTAAGAAAACCTAAGAAGCAATTTTTCAAGGAGGATTTAAAAAGTACAGTGAATATCCCCTACCTTAATGCTGAGCCCAAGTCCCAAGATGACAGCCTTCATCTGTCTGCTCGTGGATCTTCCTGCTGGTGTGAGCCAAACAGCAAAGAACCCAGCGGCAAGTTCTTGAGGAAACGATGTAGTAAACTGTGGTGGCTACTCATTTTGCCAGTTTAGAAAACTCTCCTACCCAGGGTTGCCAGGTTAAATATAGGACATATTATTTGCTAAGTCTGGAAACCCTACTCCCTATCCACTTCATTTTTTTAGTGGAAAGATACCGTCTCCCTGGCCACACGTAAATGTGTACCCAATTCCTAGTCCAATAGAGACTGGTTCAGGTCATGTACCTACAACCCAACCAGGGCCAGAGTCCTTTCTTGGAGCGGAAATGTGCCTTTTTGGCTGTGGTTGCTAACCTGGGGTTTTTGGAAGCCACATCCTTTGTTACAAAATAATGAGACCAAAAAGCAAAGAGAAGCAGAGATAGCAGTGAACAAAATGGACGCAGAGAACACTGGCAGCTTTGAGTCCCCAGGTAGACTTTCTCAGGCTCCAGTTCCTGCAGTGTGCTGTGCCCCTGTCACAGTTATGGGAGCTGGTACATTCCTTTTTACCCCATTAACCCAACTGGGCTTAGGTTTCTGTTACATGTTCCCAAAAGAGCTCCTGTCTCATATGTACAGAATTCTGTTCTGGGCTTTATGTTTTCCTTAAGTTACATGTGTGAACAGGGAGAGCCCACAGGATAGAGGGGCACGGCACCATGAGCACAGTGCACCCCTGTTATCCACCTGCAGAGTAAAGAATCATTTGTGGCAAAAAATTGAATCCCAGCCTCCTTTGTCTCTGTTTTTGTATGGTCTTCTTCCCACCTCCCTACGTCATAAACTCAAAGGCCCTCATTTTACAGATGAAAAATTGTAAATAAGAAGAAATTAAACAACTTGTCTTAGATCATATGGCTAAAACCCAGGTTTTGAATCAATTATTATGTACTGAGGTTATGGAAATTAATTTTAATATAAGCTTAAGATAATAAAAAAAGGGAAAGACAACTTTTATGTTTAAAAATCTAAGGTGATCAGTTGGGAAATGTAAATGTGTACATTGCTTTTATGATTATTGATTGTAGCAAATCACAAATTGGAAGGATTGATTGTCTCTTAATCATTCTCTTGGCAGTTATGTCTGTCATCATCCTCTTTCTTCTGCTATCAGACCCTGCTGCTTTTGTAACTGGGCTGGGAACATGACCCAGCCTGGTCAGTCATAGAACTTGATGTACATGGCCACAGAAGTGAGTCCAGAAATAGGTAGGTTATTGCCTGAGAAAGAAAGAACCAGTGATTAAAGGGTAATATAATTAGACTCCTTTCCTAAGATTTGCTTCTTATTAGATGTGATGGAGAGCATGTTTCTCTCCCTGGCTATTGAACTGGGAGGATGTATGTCTGGAATACTCTGCACCCATTTCTCCTACCATATGGGAAAAAATTCTGTCTTCAGTTGGAGGAAAGAAAAACCAACACAAAGAGAGAAGCAGAAACAAATGAAAGACTAGGTCTTTATGACTTTCACATCCTGAGCACAGATTCATCCCTCCCCTTTCTCCCTCTATGAAAGCTAAAAACTCATTTTACCAAAGTTATTTTGATGCAAGTTTCAGGCACTGGAAACTAAAAGAGTAATTTGATTGGATTTGTGACACTACTTTTCTTCGTTGACATGGATCATTGTAAGTCACCTGCTTGTAACTGTCAAAGTTAATAACAATCTGGTAATAGCTTTAGACAGAAAATCTAAATTCAATATGCATTTAAGGGGATAAGTTATACCAACCTCACACAATATTCAAAAATACATTTTCAGTATAGACTTTAATGTAAAAAACCTCGTTAAATCCCGTGTATACTAGCTACAAAAAATAAAATACTTTGGATTGAATTTAACCAAACAGGTGAAAGACTTGGACTCTGAAAACTATTAAATGTTGATGAAAGAAATTGAAGAAGACACAAATACATGGAAAGACATCCTGTGTTCATGGGTTGGAAGAATTATATTGTCAAAATGTCTATACAAACCAAAGCAGTCTATGGATTCAGTGCAATTCTTATCAAAATTCTAATGGCATTTTTCATAAAAATAGAAAAAAACAATTCTAAAATTCATATGGAACCACAAAAACCTCTGAATAGCCAAGGGAATTCTGAGTGAAAGAACAAGCTAGAGGCATCACATTACCTGATTTCAAACTATACTACAAAGCTACAGTAATTAAAACAGCATGGTAGTGTTATAAAATAAACACATTGACCAATGGAACACAACAGAGAGCCCAAAAATGAACCCATGCATGTACAGGCAATTGATTTTAGACAAAGGTGCCAAGAATGCACAATGGAAAAGGACAGTCTTTTCAACAAATGTTGGGAAAACTGGATAGTCACACAGAAGAATGAAATCAGATCTTTGTCTCATAGCATATATAAAAAATAACTCAAAATGGATTAAAGATTTCAAGATAAGACCAGAAACTATAAAACTACCAGAGGAAAACATAAGGGAAAAACTATACAATGTTGATCTGGGCAATGATTTTTTTGATTTGGCCTTAAATGTATAGGCAACAAAAGCAAAAATAGACAAATGGGATTATATTAAACTAAAAACTTCTGCACACAGCAAAGGAAACAATTAACAGTGTAAAGAGACAACCTATAGATTGGGAGAAAATATTTGTAAGCCACACATCAAATAAGGGGTTAATATCCAAAATATACAAGGAACTCAACTCAATAGCAAGAAAACAAAAACCCAATTAAAAAATGAGCAAGGAACTTGACATTTCTCAAAGAAGACATACAAATGCCCAACAAATACATGAACCAATGTTCAACATTGCTAATCATTAGGGAAATGCAAATTAAAACAATAGTGAGATATTATCTCACCCCTGCCAGAATGGCTATTATAAAAAAAATATGAAAGATAAGTGTTGGTGAGGATGTGGAGAAAAAGGAAACCCTTGTACACTGTTGGTGGAAATGTAAATTAGTACAGCCAATATGGAAAACCATATGGGGATTCTTCAAAAAGCTAAAAATAGAATTACCATATAATCCAGCAATCCCGCTTCTGGGTATTTACCTAAAAGATTTGAAATCAGTTTGTCGAAGAGACGCCTGCACCTCTGTGTTCACTGCAGCATTATTCACAATGGCCAAGTTATGGAATCAACCTAAGTGTCCATCAATAGATGAATGGATAAAGAAGTGTGCTATGTATACACAATGAAATACTATTCAGCCTTAAAAAGGAAGGAAATTCTGTCATTTCTGACAACATCCATAGAATTGGAGAACACTATGCTAAGTGAAATTAGCCAAGCACAGAAAGACAAATACCACGTGTTGTCACTTATATGTAGAATCTAAAACAGTCAAACTCATAGAAGCAGAAGGTAGAATGGTGATTACAGAGGCTAGGGGCTGGAAGAAATGGGGAGATGATGGTCACAGTGTACAAAAGCTCAGACAGGAGGAATAAATGTGGGTTTTTTTGAGATCTATTGCACAATGTAATGAACATAGTTAATAATAGTGTATTGTACATTTCAAAATTGCTAAGAGGGTAAATTTCAAATGTTCTCACCACAAAAATGGTAAGTATTTGAAGTGATGACTATATTAATTATCTTGATTTAATTAATCCACATTATATTCATAAATCATAACATCACTTTGTATTCCATAAATATATACAATTACAAATTGTCAATTTATAATAAAATTTACAAAATAAATTTAAAAGATTTGGTGATAGGTGCAATACTAAATAATTCTGTTTAAAAAACTCCTTGAGACAGAAAAAAATAGATAAGAATTTTAGGATATGATCTTAGGGTAAAGAAGGCCTTTATAAATAAACCTAAAACACAGAAACCATGAGGAAAAATACTGACAGATTTGACTGGGGAAATATTTAAAATTGTTGGAATATAAAACTTGCTATTAACAACCTGTAATCCTAGCACTCTGGGAGGCCAAGGCGGGTGGATAGCTCAAGGTCAGGAGTTCGAGACGAGCCTGAGCAAGAGCGAGACCCCATCTCTACTATAAATAGAAAGAAATTAATTGGACAACTAAAAATATATGTAAAAAATTAGCTGGGCATGGTGGCTCATGCCTGTAGTCCCAGCTACTCCGGAGGCTGAGGCAGAAGGATTGCTTGAGCCCAGGAGTTTGAGGTTGCTGTGAGCTAGGCTAATGCCACGGCACTCTACAGCCCGGGCAACAGAGTGAGACTCTGTCTCCAAAAAAAT
>CAUYRT010066048.1:0-23185 GCA_963574885.1 Lepilemur ruficaudatus
GAAGAGTCTGGGTAAGAAAACAAAATGTGGCCGGGCACGGTGGCTCACACCTGTAATCCTAGCACTCTAGGAGGCCGAGGCAGGCAGATCGCTCAAGGTCAGGAGTTCAAAACCAGCCTGAGCAAGAGCGAGACCCTGTCCCTACTAAAAACAGAAAGAAATTAATTGGCCAACTAAAAATATATATAAACAAAAATTAGCCGGGCATGGTGGTACATGCCTGTAGTCCCAGCTACTCAGGAAGTTGAGGCAGGAGGATCACCTGAGCCCAGGAGTTTGAGGTTGCTGTGAGCTAGGCTGATGCCACAGCACTCTAGCCCGGGCAACAGAGTGAGACTCTGTCTCAAAAAAAAAGAAAAAAGAAAACAAAATGTTCCTCTCCTTCTAGATGTTTCCAGTTGTACATAATGAGCAATCTAGCACAGTGAAAACAAATGTGTCCAGAAGTGGTTAGATGAGATTGAATGCCACCTCTATAAGAGTGATCTAACAGGAGTCTCAGTTATTTCAATATCTGCTGCTGAGATGCATTTTTTAAAATTATGTAGAAAGGACAAAAAGGATTTAATTATTGCTGATGCATTCATATGCATTTAATTAAGTGACTGAGAGTTGGGAGGGAGGTGGGTATCTAAAAAACTATATAAAACGTCTTCTAAGATCAGGGTTCCTTCCCAAGAAAATGGGTAAAGAGACTGGAAATATATTAATTAATTATTTAATATATTAATTTCTAACCTTCGTTTAAAACAACTCTCCTGTCACTCCCATCGTGATTCATGGTTTCAATAACATCCTCCTTGAAGTCAGTCCAGTAGATCCGGTCATTGTTTAAATAATCAATCGTAAGGCTAGTTGGCCAACCAAGGTCCTGAGAAATCAGGACGTTGCGAGACCCCCCATTCATCCAGGCAGATTCAATTTTAGGTTCTTCTCCCCAGTCAGTCCAGTACATAAGCCTGTAACAGAAGGTTTCTTCACTGTAGCATCTCACCTCGTGGGACCTCTCCACTACATGGAGCAGTACCAACAGGGTAAGCAAGTGTTTTTCGCAGAGACCTGGGAGCTAAGTGGCACTGTTTTCACGCTTTACAGAAGGTAGAGTGCAAAATGGGGGAGCACGTGTGCTTTCGATTCCTGAAAACTGCACTTCCTTAACAGAAACTGGCTGAAGGATGCACATTTGAAGTCTTTAAAAGGTACATTACAAAAGCTGCTCATTCTTCAAGAGATGTTGTTAAAGGCCTACTGTGTGAGAGGCACTGTTCTGTCTTTGGGATACATCAGAGAAAAAACAAAGATTTCTACCCTCGTGGAGCTACTTCTAACTCTTTTTAAATGTATGCTTTGTATCCAATTAATAATTACTCACAGAGAAAGAGTCTCTGTAAGCAAAGGTGACCTGACACTGAAGAATTACCTAGGCCAGAGATCGCACCACTTCAAATACCTAGAAAGGACCAGGCAGGCAAGATAAAGGAGGACAGCAGCCCAATTATGAATGCCAGGCGACGGGGGAGAGCAAGACCCGTGGGAGAACCCCTGCCAGTGACTGTGTTATCAGTTCCTCTGATTTTCCAAGCCAGAAATATATTTTATTTCTTTTTTTTTTTAATTTGAAATGTTAGCAACTAAGTTAAAAAAAAAAAAAAAAAACTTGGGCCAGGTGTTGTGGCACAGGCCTGTAATCCCAGCTACTCAGGAGGCTGAGGCAGGAGGATGGCTTAAGGCCAGGAGTTTGAGTCCAGCTTGGGCAACATAGAGAGACCTCATCTCAAAAATAAATACATAAATAATCAAAAACAAACAAACAAACAAAAATGAGCAACAATAACAAAAAAACTTCAAGTTCTGTGTAGTCCAAGCCAAACATGTCTATGGACCAAATTCTGTCCACTGGCCACCACTTGCAGCCTCTTGTCTAAACCAATCATCAGGTGTAGACCAATCCTTAAATTCCATGGAGGAATGTGTGGATTTTAGACAAACTAGGCTCTGGGAAAAATGTGGCCCAAGGCCTTTAAAGTCTTAACAACTTGAAAATACTACCTTGTTCTGTTTTCATTAAAAATGATAGACATGGCTGGGGGTGGTGGCTTACATCTATAATCCTAGCACTTTGGGAGGCTGAGGCGGGAGGATTGCTTGAGGTCAGAAGTTCAAGACTAGCCTCAGCAAGAGTGAGATCCCATCTCTACACGAAAAAAGAAAAATTAGCTGCATGCCTATAGTCCCAGCTACTTGGGAGGCTGAGGCAGGAGGACTGCTCGAGCCCAGGAGTTTGAAGTTGCAGTGAGCTACAATGATACCACTAACCCAGGTGACAGAGCAAGACCTTGTGTCAAAAAAAAAAAAAAAAAAAGATAGACATAGGAAAGAAGCCAGTCACAAAAGACCACATACTATATGATTCAATTTGTAGGAAATGTTCAGAACAGACACCTTTGTAGAGACTGAGTACACCAGTGGTTACTTAGGGCTGGAGAAGAGGAGACATGGGGGTGGGGGGGTGATGGCTAAGGGGTACAGGGTTCTTTTTAGGGTAAAAAAATGCTCTAAAATTGATCGTGGTGATGGATACAAAATTCTGAATATACTAAAAGCCATTGAATTCTATACTTTATATGGGTAAATTGTGTGGTATGTTAATTATATTTTAGTAAAGCTGTTTTTTAAAAAAGGTAATAAATACTCAAAATTCAAACTATGCAGAATTTTTTTTTTGGCCATGACTTTGTTCATGCTATTTTCTGAGCTTATGAACAGCCTGCTTGCCCCCATTGTCTATGTCTATCTAAGACATCCTTCCAAGTCCTTCTCCAAGAAGTGGTCTCACACCTATACTGATCTATCTATCACCTATTATACTACCAATGGATCCCAATCCTCAATGTTCAGTTCAAATGCTACTTTCTACACATAGCTTCCCACAGATCCCCTGCAAGGTAGTAGAGCTCTCACAGTGTTTATTCAGTAGTGTCCTCATGACAATCCTCCTTTTCTACCTTATATTATAGTCAACAATTGCTGAACAAAAGACCATGGTATTATTTTATCCACCTATGTAAATAAGGGACCAAAAGTTACAACTAATTAATAAGCCTGCTGTATGATTCAAATGAGTTTATATATGTAGGGCACTTAGCACAATAGCTGGCACACAGTAAGAATGTAATAAATGGTGGCTCTTTTTATTGTCATTGTCAGTATTTTTATAGTCATCATCCTTCAGACTCAGTGGCAAATCTGATACCACAGAAGCTATGAGAAGTTTCACCTATCACAAATGCTTTCTGAGACTTAGAGATGGCTAGCCTCTCAAAGGCATCATGGAATGAGGAGGATTTGTAGGGCAGGTCTTGAGGCCTCAGGCAGTTAAACCTTTCCTTCCTCCTTCCTTATTTCCTCTCTCTCCTAGGACTACACTGAGCCATTCCAGAGAGAAAGGAATTACAAAGAATAAAATGAAGATCTTCTCTGAAAAAACAGTAGAAGGATATCGGAATGTGATCATAATATAAACATGGGTATAAACATTAATTTCAGAGGAAAAAATTAAACAGCATGCAGGAAATAGTCACATTATTTGTACCACAGAAGACTTTGCATCTCTTTGCTCCTAGGATATTGTATAAATTGAGGACAAGTCCTCACCGCAGGTTAATCTTATCAGGCAAGTATATTTCAAGTGTCATTGCTGAGTTTCCGAAGAGTATGATTTAACATATGAAATATAACAGAATTACAGTAATAATAGCTCATAATGTTCTATATAGAAATATAGGCTTATCTACAAAGGGCCATACTGGTCCTGCCCAAATAGGTGAAGTATTTGGGGTTATTCAAAATTTTTTTTAAAAATGTATCACTATTCTGAGGCTAAATTAATATGTAAATACCCAGTCATTTCAGCTTAGTGATTTTCAATGTCTCGAAATGTAGAGAAAGATTACAAAACTAGTTCTCATTTACACTGAGGTGATTTCCAGATAAACTGTAAAATCGAAACATTTCTACAAATGGATAATATGTATTTATATGCATTATTTTAAATATTTGCATATTTTGGATATAAATATTTGGAAATATGACCAAATCCCTAGCTGAATTTCAATGAATGAGTTAGTTTAAGACATCCAAATGAAAGGAAAAACAATTCTGATGAAACCTTCACTTAAAACAGTTAAACCCACAAAGAACTTTAAAGTTCAGAGCTCTGATTTGACAAGGAATCCATGTAACCACAAAGATTCTCAGATATGTTCTCAAAAGAATCTCTCCATGAGGAATGGTTGGTCCTAAATGATCAAGGACATGTTATTAATTCTTGAAACAGTCATAGATGCTATACCAAAAAGAAAGAAAGAAAAATTAAGGACAATTTCAGTACAATTAGGAAAAAAAATCATTAAAGACATGAAATTTTATGAGAATCCAGTAGAAATTATCTAGAACATTAAAGACTCCTTCAAGTACTTACCCTCGTTTGGGATTCACAGCAACCGCGGCTGGTTGATCCAGAAAGGAGGTAATCAGCCACTTTCTGTACCTCCCGTCAAGTTCGGCCACCTCGATGCGTCGATTCTTGGCATCTGACCAGTAAATATGCCTGAATTCAGAGGGACAAAGTTGAACAACTGAAAAGTCTGGACTAGTCATTTCTGGGGAAGAGGTCTGAGGATGAGAGCATTTTGTTTGAAAGCTCTGGCTGAGAAAGAGGTAACACTTCAAACAAGAAGACAAATCTGCGATTGCTTGGTTGGCTTTCTGAAGGAAGTGTTAATGTCTAGAGTTTCAAGTTCCTGACTCCACTAACAGTTGTCTGAGGCCCTGTTTCCTGACAGAAAATGCTGAAATGAGTCTCCTGTTAGCTGGCAGGTGCAGTGGGACCCAGTTAACTTCTTCAGAGACACTCAAGTCTTCCAGGAACACCAGACAACTTTGTTAAAAGGTTAAAATGAGTTGACACTGCAAATAAATCTATTCCCCAGGAAAGATCCTGTGCCTTCCCTCTCAAATATTTTTCCATTATTAGTTCATTTGCAAGGAATCACTTTCCCACCAATGCCACCGCAGCGCAAAGCTCTTCCTTGAAGAAGAAGCTTAGTAACTTTTCCTCATTCGTCTGCCTCTCATGCACCTACCTGATGACCCTATGTAAAGTTCTTACTTAGGGATCATCCAAAATGTGTGGGTTCCAGAAGGTCTGGAAGAACAAAACAGAGCTGATACCTTTATTAACTCAACCCCAAAGACTAAGCAGGAAAGTAAAATTTCAACCTATTCCAACTATATAGCCTCTAAAAATACAAAATGTGGATTGTTCCTCCCCAAAATCATTACCATACAGAAAAATGTTTCATCTTGACTGCTTTGAGGGTGTCCCATGTCTTCACAAAATGAACAGTGCTGGCACACTGAAAGTTAATTTTGGAATCCAGAACCCTATCGGCAAGAATGCTCTCCAGGATATAACAGGGAAACTAGACCTGGGAGCTTTCCTAAACTTTTCCTTGGCATGCATAGAATACAGGAAATGATAGTGTCTCCCTGGCACACTGCAGTAAGTGGAGATGGCTGCTGGGGCCAGAGCCAGCCGAGGCCATTGTCCAGTAGCACCAGCGGCTGAGTTACCCGCATCTGGGCCCAGCTTAACTCATGTGCCATGCCAAGGGGTTTGAGAACTCTAGCCAGGAAAACAGAATAGGCAAGAGGGCAATGTGCAGCAAATTTACCTTCCAACCCAGTCCACAGCTAATCCATCTGGCTGCATTACATATTTCAGTTTCAGGTCAACTTCCCGCACAAGATTATTGCTGCCAGATTCGAAGTTGGGGATGTAGGCACGCTTGATAGCACCAAACTCAGAGCCCTGTCCTCGCACAGTATAGTACACAATGCCTACAAGGGAAGACACTCAGGTCAGTTTCACGTTAAGAGCATCAGGTATTCTGGACCATCTTCCAAGAGCAAAAAAAATTAAAAAATTAAATAAATAAATAAATAAATAAATAAATAAAAAGAGCATCAGGTAACGGGGGAACTGGGGTCTAGTCGGGTGAAGTACTGTTCATTTATTGACATCTCTCTGTCCTCATTGTTCTTATAATATGAATTATTCCATTCCATCAATATGATCAAGCCTTAAAACCCATCATACTTGAGCTATTAGCTACAAATACTTCAACTGATAGTGCAATTTACTTAGTCATCTCTATTTAAAAGTAATTCGTATAAATATATTTTCACCAAAAGCTTATTTACTCTTATTAGAATCAAGTTCTAGTTTCCAATACAGACATAAAGATAAATGAGGACAGAGCAGGGCCATTAACAATTTAAAATCATACTCAAGATCAATGGCAATAAAGAAGCCGTGTCAATGAGAAGTCTACTTCATGTATAGACTGAAGGAGTGTGGACCTCAGGCATTTTAAAAGCACAGGATGATGGTGACTTAGAAGGCATATATTGGGAATTTGCTGTTTTCTTAGGTAAACACTATTCTCAAAGAGTTTATTGTATTGCATGAATAAATGTGAAAATACAATAATAAATCCTACATTGGCATAGTTATTGACAGTTTGCAAAGCCTCACGCATCTATTATTTCACTCAATGTTGAAAAACAACTTTCAGAGGTGGGCAGACAGAACAAGATTACCACTCTTATTTTACAGATGAAAACTTGAGATTCAGAGAATTGTTACAATAATTTAAATTCATAAAGCTAGTAGATGAGGAAGATAGCTATAGAAGACAAGTTTACGGGTGGAAAAGACAAGTGTTCTGACTCCTACCATACCACATAGAGCCATGAGAGACATAACAATAAGCATTATTCATTTTTTCCTTCATTCAACTAAATTTGTTGATCACCTACCACATACACTATACTAGATGTTGGGTCAGGTGCTAGACACGTAGAGGTGATTAGATTCAGTCTCTGTCTCCCAAAAGCACATGGTTAGCAGGTAGGGAGACAAAAATGTGGGCAACTAGCTATATAACTCAATGACACACGTGCTTTAGTAAAAGCATGTACAAAATACTACAGGGTCAGGGATGAGCGATCATGGGACTCTGTCAGGAGGAATTATAGAAGATGTCTCAGAGGAGGTAACATTTGAACTGGGTCTTTGAAATCTAAGTAGAAATTTTCCGAGTGTACAACCGGAGGGAAGAACAGGATCTACATGAGCAAAGACAAGGAGATGTGAGGTGGTCCAGAAGGGATCATCTCCCGAGATGGGAGGAGGTTTGGAGAGAAGTCAGGAATGATTGGCTGGGACCCAAGGGCGTGCTAATGTGTCAGGAGCATTCTGGAGAGAAGGAACTTCCTCTTCCACTCTTGCAACAAAATTCATGCACTAAAAATTAAATTCTTCAAAATTCAACACCTGAAAATTCCAGAAAGTCACTTCCTGTCAGTGAAAGATGCCAAAGTGTATACTCACTGAGGCCTATGCCCTCAGGATCCCAGTCGTAATCAACAGCCTGGATAGAGTCCTCGTTTTGAAGATATTCTGAGAACCTCTCAGAGGAGAGATTGTATTTCCGAATTCGAACGTTGTCAGGCAGGAGCAACAAAGGAGGGTTACCTGTAAACAAAAGGGGGGGGGCTACTTTATCCGTTTGAATTCTACCTGGATTTTCTGTATATAAAATAGGATACAAAATGCACAGCAAGTACCCGCCCCCTTTTCAAAAAACAAGAGTTTTTACAGGAATCTGACTCTGCTAATCAATAAAGCTGACTATCCAACTGGGTTGCAAAGTCTATGACTTAACATTCTTGTCTCCATTTCAAGTGGAAAGCTAACATTTCTCTTAGGGATATTGTCAGTTCTTTATACTTTGTCCTCAGTGGTGGTTTAGAGCAAACCAAGACTGAGACCCCTACACAGAGTCCTCATTTTTACTGAATTTTTTTTCTTTATTCACTGACATTAAAACAGACAAGAATGTAGACATTCAGTCTTACAGAAGAAATACAACACTTATAGCCTTATTAACAGTTTACCAGGAATGTCTCAGTCCTCACTCTTTACTGGCAAATTTTATGATTCTTTTAGCAGGTAATCAGCTCCATGACTCAACTGATCTTCTAGTTAGTGACAAAGAAACCCAGCTTGTTCTTGATTTAAAAAAAATTTTTTTTTAACTTAAAGCAGCTATTTCAAGCAGTGACTCATCTGAAGATGTATTATCTATAATTTTTTGAATTTATTTGCATGTCAATCAAATCCAATTTAAGTAACTTTTAAAAGTTCATTTTACATATTTCCTCTATCTTGACATCATGTTTTATATGACTATTCTAATTTATTTCAACCGACTCATTAGAGTTAAAAGATTTAAACATTTTTAAATTAGCTGCTTAATTACTACACCAATTGTTCAACTTCCTTCATCCTAGTTTTCACTCACTGTCAACAATGTTTAGAGGGTAAAATATTTAAATATGCTAGTTAAACGTATGCTTTAAAAGCTCAATTTGTATGAAGAAATTGAATGGCTATTTTGTCCATTTATCTGTAATTTACAAAACAAGATGCTATTTCCTTATCAAGTCCCTTAAACTCTAGTAAAAACTTCAAATTCAAAATAAAGATCTAGACTCCTTAACTGGGGTATGATGATTTAGAATAGACTTCTGAAATTTGGAGTACAATATTTATGACTTATGTTCCTTCCCTTTTGTCATCTCTATTTAGTCCTTATTACTGCTTTTTATCAGCCTGATTATCAGACACCGGCATTAACCTAAAATGTAAAACTAATGATTGAAGTCATAAATGCACCAGACTCCTTTCTGTCTGTGATCAGTAGCCCATGAAAACTAAAAGGCGGTATGTCAGCAGAGTGTCCTTGATTTGACCCGCTTCAATGTGACTGTTGTTTGTGAGCCATCGTGGACTACAGGGCTCAAACCTTGATCTCAGTGGAGTGGGCGCTAGAGGGCCTCGTAAATTTCCTCTGCTAATGACTATCCCACAGGGAAGCTTTTTTGTTTAAACCTTCTGGAGGGTGACATCTTGTCCACTTGTTTCATCAAGGTGGACAAGAGGCTAAATCCAGAATAGTAAGTAACATCTGACTCTTGTTTTAATTCCTACATACTTGTTGGGGAACATAGCCATTGTTTTGAGCTGGCAGGGGAGGAGAGAGGAGAGACTGAATAGGTGTTGGAACAGAAGTAACCGGTGGGTTAAAAATAAGACTCTGAGAGTCTAAAGTTTATTTCCTGATATATCCCAAAAGTCAATTAATTCCGACACAAACCCATCATACCTTCAGCTGCACATCGTTTTCCATATTTGTCCCCCACAGACCGGAAGCCGTCAGCACAGACACACTCATAGCTTCCTTTGGTATTTTTGCAGGTCTGGGAACAAATCCCAAATTGCTCACATTCATTGATATCTGTAGGCAAAATAAAACCAAATATGCAATATCTGCTCCCATCCATTCCTTAGAGACCCTGCTTCTGTTTAAATCCATATTCACAAGCAATGAGGACTGAGAGGGGCACAGATGAAAATAAGCAACGATACCAACATGTGTGGAACACTTACTAAGTTTCAGATATTTTTTTCACATGCTTTCCATGTTTCCTTCCTCATTTAATCTTCCAAAAAAACTCATAACAGGTATGGACTATTATTAAACACAGTGTCTCAAAGCTGGTAAGCAACGGAGACAGGATTTAGACTGAAGCATTACCACTCTGCAACAGCAGGGCAAACTTGCCCTTCAGAATACATCTGCTGTGGTGTTGTTTGGTACCACTTCCCTTCGCTAGCTGGTCTCAGGTAGAAGACTCATCGATTTGGTTTTTCGGTGGGGTTCTTAAGCCTCCACTCCCAAACAAACTCTTACAATCATCTGGGTACGACACACCATGAGTTAGAAACAGTAAATTCAAATAATAAAAAATAATTACAATTATATTCATCCTTTACCATCTTGATAAGCTACTTTACAACTTCATACCTTAGAACTCAATTATGTCTGGCATATGTAGGTGTGGTAATAAATACGTGTTGTTTGGCTTAAGATGAGGAAGGTAAACCTTGTGTTTGTTTTGTTAAAAACTTTGATCTCACACATTGGTACAATAAGCAGCCATCGTTACCGAGGCTTTGATCATTCATATCAATTCCACAGACATTACTGAACACACACTATCTGCCAAGCACTTTGCCAGGCACTAGTAAGAGCATGTATGCAGAGAAAAACAAAAGCAATTGGCCGAGGCGGGCGGATAGCTCAAGGTCAGGAGTTCAAAACCAGCCTGAGCAAGAGCGAGATCCCATCTCTACTAAAAATAGAAAGAAATTAATTGGTCAACTAAAAATGTATAGAAAAAATTAGCTGGGCGTGGTGGCACATGCCTGTAGTCCCAGCTACTTGGGAGGCTGAGGCAGAAGGATTGCTTGAGCCCAGGACTTTGAGGTTGCTGTGAGCTAGGCTGATGCCACAGCACTCTAGCCAGGGCAACAGAGTGAGACTCTGTCTCAAAAAAAAAAAAAAGCAATTGCCATTCTTGAGTATTTTAATGACCTAGAACCCTGAGTGTAGTCCCATTAAGGAAATTAAATAGTGATTTATTTAATAAAAGGGAATGAGTGAAGAACCTAAATAGTATCAGATTCTCATAATAGGAATTGAAAGAAATATACTCTACCTAGACAGGAGTTTGTGTCAATTAGATCAGTCTTGAACCCAGCTCTACAGGAGCAGATAAATCCTCCATCACTTAATTGGGTACAATTTTGTTCACATATATTTTCAGCACATGTTCTCTCTTTTCCTATATCTGAAAAACACAATCTCAGCATTACAATCTAGATCAGCCACAAATGAATAGTCAAGTGGTACATCCATGACCAACTATAGGACATCTTGAGATGACCCCTCTCCATAAGCCTTTGAGAAGCTAGGGCACATCTGGATTCTGATTTCTGGTAATGGCCTGAATGCCATTTACACAAATGTATGTAATGTTAAGCCCTTGAGGCATTTTTCCCATTATATACAGCACTGACAGGCTCACCTTCAGAGCATCCTATGGACTCTAGAACTATGAAGCCAGACCCTCTACAGCTATTACCACCTGCTCTACTATCTTAATCGTATTATAGATAGGTAGATAGACAAACAGACACATGTATAAATAAAAGACACTGGCACAGGTTAGAACAAAGTTATAAATAGGAAGAAATTATAAGGTTATGAGAAGACTATAATTTGTCTAACATTGACCAAGTGAATATATATATGTAAGTCAAGTGTTGGCCATGGTATAGTAAAATGCGTAGAGTCCTAAGTCATATAACTGCTCTTAAAGCCATAAATTGGTATACGTGGAAAAGAATTTTGTAGTACGAATGTGTGCATCAAAGGCCTTAAAAATATTCATACTCTTTTACCCAATTATTCCATGTTAATGAATTTTCCCTCAGGAAGGAATGAAAAATATGCACTATGATTTATGTTTAAGGATTATAACATTATTTAGAATAAGAAATTTTGAAAACAACTTGAACATACATTTAATAATAGGGAATCAATTATATTACAGTATATTTTATCAAATCTAAGACACTACAGATGTACCATTATTTTATGTAACACTAAAATAGAAATGTTCAGAACTCACATTATGACATATAATGAATTATAAGATGCATCTTGGTTTCAGAGACATTAAAATATGAAAATATACATCTTAGAAGCAATGAGTTATGATTATCTACATGATGGATTGCTATGCAATCATTAAAATTCATGATTTCAAATGATACTTTGACATGGGACATACCTATAATAAAAGGAAGAAAAAGACTGAAAAACTCTCCATTTAGTATAAAATATTTCTTAAATTTTTTTAAATATTAAGAAATTTTTTGCCTATCCATATGCAAAAAAAAAGGTAGCATGAAAGTTAAAACAAAAAAAATCAGCCAACAGTTTATTTTTGTAGGGCCTATATGAATGGTCCTTGTTATCCCTGCTATTCTTTGGGTACAGATGTTCCAGGGTAGACTTTTAACAGCTCAGACCCTACCCTAACACTTCATTGCTCATCACTGCCCCAAGATCTTGTCTCTACTAGTATCTATCCAAGCCATCTGGCTTTCATTCTTGTCATTCTTATCAGTTTTCTTCTTTTATCCTCAGTCTCCATTTAGCCCCAAACCTAGGTCTTACAGAGAAGCCAACCAAGATGAACATATTAATAGACAGTGAGTGATCAAGGGGAGGGGATGGGAAGTGTTTATCTCCAACAAGGACTACCTGTTCATCTACCTCTCAAATGAAATGTCTCCTGGTCACAGGCTTCTGAATATTTTAGCCAAAGAGACTGTGGCATTTTCCAGTTCAATTCTTTCAAATTAAAATAGATTTATATATACCTATCTTCTATACCAATGGTCTCCAACCTTTTTGGCACCAGTGACTGGTTTCATGGAAGACAGTTTTTCCAGGGAGCTGGGTGGAGGGGTTGGAGCTCAGGCAGTCATGCGTGGCCTGGTTCCTAACAGGCCATAGAGCAGTACCAGGCTGCAGCCCCAGGTAGGGGTTGGAGACCACAATTCTATATTATGCAACAAGGTGAACTTAATCACTTCTCAGAGTCCCTTAGGGTACCATGACTATATCAGCAATATGGTTTACATAGACTAAAAACACTGAGTTTAAAAAAGAAAAATAACCACAAAATAAGCACAATGACATTCAATGGAATGCTCCCCTTGGAGTAGATTTCAAAACTATACATGTGAAAGCTTTATAATAAAGATCTAGTCTGAGTTCTTAACAACTACACATTGCTAAATAAGTCTATTCAGATTTTCTGTTTGTTCTTGAGCCAGTTTCAGTGTTTTGTGCCTTTCTAAGAATTTGTCCACTTAATGTAAGTTGTCTAATTTATTGCCATGAAGTTTTTCACAGTATTCTCCATTATCTTTTAAAGTTCTGTAAGGTTGGTAGTGATGTCATTTTTACATTGCTAAATAAATGTGACCTATTTTTATTAACTGGACATCCTTGAGCCAGCCAACCTCTCTGGGTCTCGTGTGCATAATTAATAATTAGACTTGGTAATCTCCTCCCAGCTCTAAAATCTACAATGCGATTAGGGGTCCCAGGAAGCAAAAACTTCTGGACCAAGCGCTCTCTTGAGTGAGTTATAATCTTGTAAAGCAAAAATGCTTAGCAAGAGTAGAAACCACATAGTATTATGGGATTCTTCCTCAAATTTGAGGACTTTCTTGTAACATTTTCATTTGAAAACGATCATCATTTTAATCCATGTAACAACTGATTTCCCCAAGCCCAGATATAAGACACTGTTTATAAAAGAAATGCTCTATTTTCCATTTTATGAAAAAGGAATAAGAACTACTAGACAGAAACAGTAAGTCAATATATCTTTATAATCACATAAATAATATTTGTAACCTGAGATTTCCTTTTCTTTATACCTGAATGGTGCTAGAAAAATGTTAATGTCTTTCTGTTCCTGAAAATTTGCTGAAAGAATAGATTTTAGGTCCTTTTACCACAAATAGAAAAGAAAAAAGGTAACTGTGAGATTAAGGATTGGTTAATTTGTTTGACTATAGTAATACTTCACTATGTATGTCAAAACATCATGCTGTACACCTTAAATTTTAAAAAATCAAACATGTGTTCCAAACACCACAGTGATCCTTTTGGAGATGGAGAGGAAGAGGAAGGAAGAGGAGGAAGGAGAAAAAAAAAGAAGGGCAAATAGATTAGCAGCACCCAAGAACCGGTATTTTAAATAAGAATCTTATGCCTCAAATTATTAGCCCACATTCTTTGCTAAAACTGGCTTTAAAAGAAAAAAGCAAAAAATTGTTAGCCCACAGAAGACTGAATTCCATGCCACATATCCACTTAATACCTGAAAAGATAAGCTACTTCCATACCTGAGCTAATGTCTGTGCTACTTATTTCCTTTAAATAAACCTTGCTTTTAATTAAATGCCATTTGAATAGCAAGTATTATAGTTGATTTTAAGCCTTTTAACTGCCACAGACAACTAAAAAAGAAACCAGTGCTTGACCCAAGTCCAACCTGGAAATACTCCAAACTCGTGTAACCTTTCACATATCAGTCTCTGGGTGTCAGAACCCAAACCTGCCATCCAGCTTTGCAAATGCTATCATATTCATGCTTTAAAAGTATTTAATTAAGTCACTTCATTCTGTCAATAAATCCAAGCCCTACGGAGAAGGTATATAAAATAAATGGCAAACCAACTCAGCATGGCTGGTTATTCACACCCCTTTGTAACTCATGAAGGAGCAAAGTTGACAGAAAATCCTTTGGCTGCCTTAGAAAAAATTGATTAAAGCTCAAGAAGTTGAAAGCTCATGAAGCCAACTAAGATGACTAAGTCAAAGTCTTCTAGAGTTTGAAGAACTCTCTCCTTTTTCCTGTGAAGAAAGCAAGGCCTGGAGACGTCACCAGTGGCACGGCTAGTGGCAGAGGGACTAGAGACCAGCTCTCCTGTCCTGGACTCACATGACTGTTCAAGTTCTGCCTCTGCCATTCCGGGTGACCTCAAGCAAGTCTCTTAAGCTCCCTGAGCTTTATTTTATAGATAGGCAAAATCAGCACCCCAATGGGTCTAACTTGGGTAACATGTCAGATAATGTATTTGAAAGCACTTCATGAGCCATAAATAGACTACAAAGGCCTGAGTTATTAACATGTCATTCCAACATTTCCATCAAAATATTGAGCTGGAACCATCCCTTGATCATGTTCATCATCCTTTTCCTATACAAGGTCCTCCTTCTACTTTAAAAATAAAAATAAATGTTCCTTCTAAGGTCCCCTGTGGCATTTCCATCCTGATCAACTACCCTCAGAAGATTTTCCAAGTGCCAAGGATACTGCATTTGGCTTAAGATTAAAAAAATGTACAAGCTAGTAAAATACGTAGCTTTAAGGTGCTACAAGGGACCTGGTGAACTGGGAAGAGGGTGTGCTTTGCAGTTAGGCAGACAGAGTTCAAATCCTAACTCTACCTCTTAATGACAGTAAGACTTGGTCAATTTATTGAACCGTTAAGTCAGTTTCCTCATTTATATATTTAAAAAAAAGATAATAACACACCTAACTCATATGATTGTTACAAGGATGAAGTGAGATAACCCACATAGACTGGCACAATGGCTTGTATAGAATAAATGCTCAATCACAGGTAGTTACAGGCTTGACTGAAATTCAGAGGACAAAGCAAATTAAAGAGAATATGTGTTTACTATCTATATTATTGAATGCTTTAATTAGGTAAACCTGAGTTACTACAATGAAGTATAATGAAGTATAAAAATAAGTGTTTACTTACTGCAACCCATTTCATCAGAAAAGTCACCACAGTCATTGATATCATCACATACACTGTCCTTTGGAATGCAACGCCCATTTTGACACTTAAATTCATCTTCTATACAAGGTTTAGGGGTTGGTTTTCTACCTATAATTTAAGAACAAGTTAATGTCAAAACTTTTCCCCCTATGAAAATGTTTTCTTCTGTGACAAAGACAGTTATTGCTTACCAAATAAACAAGTGCTTCCCAACATTTCCCAGTCTCCCTTGCAGCTGGGTTAGGACCATGTGATTAGTTCTAGCCAATGAGCTATTGAGTTGGAAGTGACAAGTGACACTACTGGGCTGAAACAATCAATGCCCATGAGCCTCGTCCATGTCTATGACACTGCCACAGTAACCTTGGAAGCCATGTGCTCCAGCTGGCATAGCTACAAGATGGAGGATTGTGCAACCTGTGTGGCCTTTATGTGAGTGAGAAATAAGTCTTTGTTATATCACACTACTGAGACTTTGGGGTTCATTAATTGCAGGAGCTAGTATTAATTACTCTGAATAACACACAAAGAAACTTCCCAAAGGGTAGAGTAACAGACAATGAGGGACATTTGGACACAGGTGTTCCTCCAGAGAAGAATCATGACCTAATCAATAAATTTCCTCCACTCCCCACAGTAGGAGCCTTCACAATGTCTGCACAGGGTGACCATATAATTTATCTCCAATCCAGTGTGCTTTTGAAAGTGAAGGCAGTGCTATTAATTATTCCACCAGGACAACAAACATAAACCAAGACTGTCTGTCCTATGCCAACATGTGCCATCCTAGCCCAGTGGCACTTCAGAACTGTTACAGACTGGTGACTGCGATGTGTCTCTAATTCTTTCTTTCCATTGGGAGTGTTTATTTCTGTTGTGTTGTCCCTGTTCCATCTATTGGGGGGTAGGCGGCACAGATAAAACTAGTCTATTAGTTTACAGATATCCAAACCAAGAGGAACCATATCTGGAATTAATGGCGTGACTACTGCCCATCACTCAGAGGTCATGGATTTCAGTTACTGAATGAGACTTTGAGCTACATCCCTCAGGGAGGGGCTGAGGGTGCTTTGTGTGTGAGAAGAAAAGCATAATGGGCTATTTAGTGACACAAGGGTATAGTGTGGTAGAAAGAATTGGTGCTCACTAAATATCCAGGCACTTCCCTGTACTTCTCAGTCTCCCTTGCAGTTAGATTGGGGCCATGTGACTAGTTCCAGCCAATGGACTGTGAGCAGAAGCCATCTGTCACTTCCCAGCCCAGGAAGTTAGAACTTCAGTGCCTCCACCATTTCTCTCTCCTCCTATCTCAGCAATCTTGAAGACTATGTGTCTCTGACGGCATAATCTTAGGATGGAGGATGGCTGCTTGACCTCCATCATACTTCACATGAGTGAGGAAGAAACCTTTGCTGTTTTAAGCCATTAAAATGTTGCAGTTTGCTTACTGTGATGGCTGGCAGCGGGTCCTCTTACTAAAATCTTGTTCCCTGAAAGAATAAAAGTTTACTGCTCCTTTTTCCCACTCCGGGATTTGAGCAAGTGCTATAAATGCCTTGCTCCATTAAAAAAAAAATGGCATTATTAATAGGGGAAAAGAAAAGAGAACTCAGAAGGGGAAAATCTGCTCAAATTTTTAAAAAATGTTTTATTTCTGGGTTTTCATCCTTTTGTGCTATACCTCAAATAAGCATATTAACAATGCTATGGCCACAGATTCATCTCTACCAATAATAATAATAATAACAATAATAATAATTGGGTACAAACTTGGAACACCGCAGTAGTGTCAATGTCCTCCCTGACACAGTCCCTTCTGGGACGGGAGCTGGAAGTGAACATTCTGGGGCACAGCATTCTAAGGCCACATCAATATAAGGTATGGACAATGGATAAATTAGGTATTTATCAATAAATTTTCCAAGATGATGTCTTTTAGAGGGGAAAAAGGTAATTAGAGGCAAGGGAAATAAATTTCCTCACTGATGTTTGTCTAGGCAAATTAAATTGCCCAGAATATTGATCAACTCTCCCCTTCAATGGATAGACTTTAAAATATTCTCGACATACAGGAAAACCACAGATATTTTAATACCTAAAATATTAAATGCAGCCAGTTTTAAATTTCTATCTTAAACTAATTTATCATTTTTCTCTTCTGGGAAATAAACTTTCATTTTCAAGAAGGATATTAGATAAGCTCTATTAACACCACTGCTGTCTTACTCAACATGATTTTTGCAGCTAGGCATTGAGCAGGAATATTCATTCACATGCCTAGATAAGCAATTAGCAAGTCTAGGCTGAATAATGACCAAACTTCATCTTTGAAAACAAACCATTAATTTGTCAAGTGTGACTCAACCAGTATTAAGTATTTGTTCTCATTTTCCTATGAAAAAGGAAGGGGAAAAGGCATAGTAAACGTTTAGACAAAGACTGAAAAAGTAAGGGATGTGCCAACATCTTCACTCAAATGAGATAAGAAGAAGTGGGTAGGGTTGTATCTGAGTAGTGCACGTGTTTTTATGGTCTTGTAAACAGTTATGTCAGCAGAGATCTGCAGTCATAGGTCCAGAGCAATCCTCTATAGAACAAACTTGAAATCCCAGCAGTACATTCTGCAAACTGCAGACAATTTGGGGCCCTTCATTTTTCCATCTCTCTTTTAACTTTTGCTTACATCGCTCCTCTTTCTCATCGGTTCCATCTCCACAGTCATCCAAACCATTGCACACCTCATGGCTATAAATACAGCGATTGTTGTCACACCGGAAACGGCCTGGTGATTCACAGGGAACACTTGCTGAAAGGAAAGACAGAAAAATGAAATTAGAAATTAAGAGTAAAATATACGTGTCAATATCTGAAATACTCCCATGCCAGCACCAGGCTTGCTTCATTAATTCATTCATTCATTCACTCATTTGATTGATCAATCAACAGATACATCTTGAGTATCTCGTACCCAACACTGCACTATGCTAGGCACTAGATACGATGGGAAACAAGAAAGTTCCTTGTCCTCCTGGAACTTTCATTCTAGGAGAGAAACAGACTTTACAAATTAACCATTTATAGCTGTGAAGCATCTACTGGGGGGATCTGATAAAGATCAAGGGAGAAAGGGTTGGAAGAGGCTTCCTACGGAATCTGAGTCAGAAAGGAGTATGGCAGGTTTCTGGACCTCACTCTGGCTGCAGTGAGGAGGACAATGGGTGCCATGAGGCTAGAGAGGCTGGCAGGACTATGCATGGGCTCTTGGGTTGATTAGGAGGAAACGTCAGATCCAAGGGCTGGTTCTTGGAAATATTATTAATAGAACTATTGTAAGAATTATTTGCTATGAAAGCCCAGTACAACATTATAAAACAGTGTTGGTCATTTCTTAACATGGCCATGTTCCTGACTCTCCAAAGTCTATTTTTACTAGCTATGGGCATTTTATCTTATGGAGAGAAACAACTTCCTAATTACTTTTTTGAAAGTTAAACATGCCTAAGAGATTTTTCAGGATTCATTAAGTTAAAAATAAAACAACAAAGCTAGTTCCTAACAAGTAAAGAGGTGGCAAGAAAAATGTTGGGATGCCACTGTGAATATATAATGTGCACTAATTCAAGTTCTCTGGGAAGGAAGAGAAATACTATGACATATCATTTTCATGAGTCAAGTCTCTGGGCTAAAAATGAGTAGCGATGAATCTAGGAAAGGGAATGCAAAAGGCAATGTGAACTTCAGAAGCAAGTCAGACTGGGAGCTAAGAGTTTCAGCAGCAATGTTTCTAGAGATCCCTTCTCCTGTGTTGAAGGCTTATACTTATAAAAAATCTTTAAGCCTTAGTTTGTATCAGAAACAAGGGCTCACTAATGCATAGATTGCGGGGCCCAATTGGGTAGGTCTTGGGTGTGGCCCATGAATTTGCATTTCTTACATGTTCCAAAAGGATACCAGTATTCCCAGTCCATTGAGAATATTGCCCATATTAGCAAAGTGATTGAAACAAACTCTATTTTCTTTCACTTTGTTAAAATCAGTAGTTCTTGACTAGGGGACTAAACTGAAAAAGTTAAGGAGTTTTTTAAAAATACATAAGAGGCACAGGGCCCATCCCTGGAGACTCTGCTCTTTAAGTGTAACTGTAGGGTGAGGCCAGGGCATGTGATTTTGAGACACTCCTTCCCCACTGATTCTGACATGTACCCAAATTGAGATTCACTGGCTTCAAAAATAAATACGCACCATTCAACAAGAGGCAGTTAGATGGCCTTAAATTATGATGTTAAAGAGAAGTGACTTTAAAGATTAAGTAAGTCAGTCTTAAAATTTTCTGACAGTGTTCCAGGAAGCTCTAGGGATTTGGACAGGAGACTTCAAGGGATACCAAAAGTACGGCGGAGCAGGACAGGTACAACATCCCCAAATTCCTCCTTGGACTTCAACCACCATAGACCTGCCCCTATGTATGCACACTGGGTTTCCAAGCAAGATTTCTCTAGAATAAATTGTTTTCTAAGGCTACAAAACATTTAAAACCATGGCAGTTTGCCCAACCTTCTCAAGTTACAGAGAAAGAACTGAAGCAGGAAGGCCAAGTGAAACCACAACAATGCCAATCAAGTGTCCAGTCCTCAAGATTTATACAACTGCCCCATAAGATCACATGCTGCATGTAAAAAACATTGAGACTTTGCCAGACAGCACGCTCCCATTCACTGCATTTCTCTCCCTCTTACAGCACAGATGAAGTTCTTCATCAGAACCATCGCCACAATCGTCGTCACCATCACATTTCCAAAACGGGTGGATGCAGACATGGTTTTTACATTCAAACATAGTAGCCGGGCAGTATGCACCGTTGGGAAAGCGAGTGGCTGTCGTGGGGGAGAGACACATTCAAATTATTATACAAATTGGCCAATGTTGGAAAGCTTTCTGACTATTTCTCCTTTGGCTCTTGCCATTACAGCCTGCTCTTCCTTATTCATCAGGATGTACTGTGGACTTTTCCTGCCTGAGGGTCTGATGGACTATGTCTTAAGAACAGTAGTCCAGGCTCAGCTTTTCAGTGACACGAATAATCCCATGGACAGCACTGGACTTCATCTCTGCAAGCAAGTGCAACCCTTCAGCTGTGGCAGGACCGATTTTAAACACACACATTTATAGGGTCTCTTTGAAACCAGGTTTTAAGACATGGCAACCACACCATCAACAATAATCATCATGGATAATCATCAACAGGTAATATTTTTTCAGGGATTCGTAAAGACTTTAAAATTTGAGTGATCATATTACCTTTACATTTTTAATAATTTTTGTATGCCATCATGTGATTCTGAAAATTTTGAATGCCGTAAATTCAATATGTTCTAATAACCAACCTAAGTTCTTTATACTAGCTTATACATGGCTTGCGTATTCTTTTTTTTTTACCTGAAATGTTTTTTATCCAATTAATGATTTGTATATTAGCTGATGATACATAAATACTCTGTTAGCTTGGACTACTTAATACATTCTCTGTTTAAAATACTGTTAATGAAATGCACTTGGGTGACCATTGTGAAATATATGGATGTGATGACTCAGAACCCAAGTGAACTGATAATTATCAACGGATGCTGAACAGAAAATACCTATGGCCCTTTAATCTAAGAAGTGGTAGTTGACTGGTGTCTGAATGACCATATCCATACTTTCAGGTAAGCAGCACTACAGGTGTCTAGGGACTTACGACAATTAGCTTCATCAGAGGCATCGAGGCAGTCAGCAGTTCCATCACATCTGAATTGGTGGAGCACACAGTGTCCACTCGTACACTGAAAATACTCAGGATGGCAGGTCCTCATCTCTGAAGAGAAAAGACTGTCATTCCTGGAAGGCTTTGTCATTTTCAGACAGGTATTGGATACCTGGAGTATAGTGAGTGGCCCATCACATTCCTATCTGTGGCTGGCTAACAGCTTGTGGTTAGCAAATGAACAAACTCTGAAAACTCACACTTCCCCCACTCAACACACGGAGATGGAAGTACCCATCTCCCCTCTAGTAAATAATATCAAGCTCTTAAGCTTTTACTCAGAAATCAGAATTCCCCAATTTTTAATGTTTCCTGATTTTCCTCAGACCCAACACTTAATCTGTAAGGAGCTATAAAAATTACTTGGGGTTTAGGATTCCTATCCCAATGCTCGGATCTCAACCCCAGGGGGCTACAGTAGTGTATTCCTTAGGGCGACTTTCTGTGGAATGGCAGGAAGATCAATGTCTTTATTTGTTTACAAGGCCAATGCAAATTAAAGTCTGCTCCTAAGAAATATTGGAATTAAAATCAGATTTTTAAAAATTCCTCACCATTTTTCTCTATTATGATTGATCTAGAATTGCTAGGAGTTAAGAAGAAAGCATAAAAAATATGCAGCAGAAGATACTGTGTTACGTGGAGGCTATATATTATAAAAATTACTTGAATACAATTTTACTGTAAAGAATTGTATAGACACTAATTTGAAGTCCCCACTCAGTCACAGTACAAGATTCCACAGCAAGCTTCTCAAACAACTCTGACAGTTACCACAGTCCCGCTCATCTGAGTTGTCCCCACAGTCGTTGTTATGGTCACAGAGCCATCGAGAGGGAATGCATTCATGATTGGCACATTGAAACTCGCTCTCCGTGCACTGCCGGGGGACTGGAAAAGAAAAATACCAGGCCATCAGTGTGTGCCAGGAATCACACACTGGAAACACCTTACTGGCTGGCCAAAGAGCCCTCAGTGGCCAATGCACTCCTGTGTCCCAAGCCCTAGAGCTGTGCTTGGATAAATCATTCATCTTCCAAAACTAGACCTTCCACCTCAATTCTGAGTCTGTAAAGAATGGCCTTTATTACAAGGTTTGTCCCAATGTGATTTGATCTTAAATTAAGATAATTTTTTTCTTTTCTTCTGTTTTTGTTTCCCTCTCCCCGCTTCCCTTAAGATAATTTCTTATTTCATGAAATTCTAGATAACCTCTTATAGGATTCAACATGAACTTTTCCTTATAAAAAATAAAATGCTGGCTGAATGCAGTGGTTCATGCCTGCAATCCTAGCACTCTGGGAGGCCAAGGTGGGCAGATCGCTCAAGGTTTGAAACCAGCCTGAGCAAGAGCGAGACTCAGTCTCTACTAAAAATAGAAAGAAATTAATTGGCCAACTAAAAATATATAGAAAAAAAAATTAGCCGGGCATGGTGGCGCATGCCTATAGTCCCAGCTACTCAGGAGGCTGAGGCAGGAGGATGGCTTGAGCCCAGGAGTTTGAGGTTGCTGTGAGCTAGGCTGACACCACAGCACTCTAGCCCAGGCATGAGAGCAAGACTCTGTCTCCAAAAATAAAATAAAATAGAATAAAATGACAATTGGATTACTCTTTTGTGTAAGAAGTTCTTAGCTGATTGAGATTTGCAGGTATAATCAGCATCCTAATTCTTTCAATTGCCTATAGCAAATGGTGATCAGTTCTTACTTCCAAAAGGTAACTAAACTTAGAATAGATTTCATATTAGTCCATTGGAAAGTAACACATATCATAAGTCAATGATAAATGCTCAGGGCAGGGCTTCTTTAAAGTTGTTTCCAAAACACACCCAATTATTCAGGACTGTCCATCTGGTCTGGTGTGATCCAGACCTTTGGCTTCCTTTCCTCAACCTCCCTGTCAAATGCTTTGTAGTCGGCACCTTCAACTGGGAGAGAGGAACTAAAACCTGTCCTGTCATTTAAT
>CAUYRT010066049.1:0-19792 GCA_963574885.1 Lepilemur ruficaudatus
AAGAGTGAGACCCTGTCTCTACTATAAATAGAAAGAAAGAAATTAATTGGCCAACTAAAGATATATATAGAAAAAATGAGCCGGGCATGGTGGCGCATGCCTGTAGTCCCAGCTACTTGGGAGGCTGAGGCAGAAGGATTGCTTGAGCCCAGGAGGTTGCTGTGAGCTAAGCTGACACCACGGCACTCTACAACCGGGCAACAGAGTGAGACTCTGTCTCAAAAAAAAAAAAAAAAAAAAAAACTTAAGCTGGTTTTATGTAAGAACTATACAACTATACACAGTTTAAAACATTCATTATTGTGATAGACCACGGTTATTTCCTGTGAGAAAGACAAAGGAGAGATGCAAAAGTTTCACATGCACTCTGCTTTTAAAGACTACTGCAACTTTATAGAGATCTTCAGCTCTCAGGGATGAACTTGAAAAGGACATGGCCTGGAGCCAGGTGAGGTGAGGACTAAAGAAGAATGTTCAATATTTTTTTTTTTAAAAACATTCTGAATACCAGAATGCCATAAAATTTGTTTCCTTACAGAATGTTCACAGCATGCTTTGTTAGCAATGCCGCATTCTTTTAAAATTGTCTGAGCTACTGTGTAGTAAAATGAAATCATGCAAACAGTAGGTACTGGGAAAGCTAGTGACCTCTTTAATCTTTCTTCATTCAACAAATAAAAATCCAACAAGTACATACTAAATGCCACAATCAGAGCTTCCATGATCCCCTTTCTCCTGTGGAGCTCTGTTAGAGGGGCCGGAGGCATAATTCCACCACTCATCCCAATGCCCAGTAAGATTCTCAGTTTTCAGAGAAAAAATAAATTTCAAGAGAAAATTTTAAGGCTCTTTGGGCCAGACATATTAGATTGTCTATGAAGAGGTAAGATTTTTCAAACCCATTTAGATGAGTACAGAAAAATCACTGTCACTGAGGTCGCATAAATTTTTTTATGGAACAGTTTATTTCATATTGGCAAAGTACCAAGAAATATGATCCAGTCAAAAAGACCCTGATGCTGGGCAGTAGACTGTTTTAATTTCAATAGAAAAGTCTACATAAAAATATCCTAGAGAAAATGTAGACCCAACATTTGCTTCAAAATATTTCATCATTTGTTCATATTCCTGGGAAATACCAGTAAAATTTTATTCTTACATAAACCCTGAAAAAATATAGTATTACCTTTGGTCTGGAATATGTACATTATAAATTCAACATATGCTAATATTTTTTACCATGTACAATTAAAATAAATCAATTTTAATGTCCCTGTATTTTTCTTTGTTTTTATCTGTACTTTGTATGTACAAATATTAAGTTAATAAAAATTCTTATTTCAGGTTTTGCATTTTTTCAAAGTTTAAAAATTGTCTTTTCTATTATGTGAGACATTTAAATTCTAATAATGTAGAATTTTAAATATAACCACTCTTTGTGACACATGCCTTTTTATCCTTCACAAGTATATGCATTCTGAATCACCTTAAACATTTTTACCTTGGACTGATTAATTTTCAGTTATCTAATAAACCTGTCTAAAATACTGCTTTGTCATGTCATTTACCTCATCATAAACTTTCAAAAGATCTTCATTTGATTTAAAATTCCAAACTTTTAAAATTAGCAGCCAAAAACTCACACAACATAGACAACCTACATATATGATATTCTCTTGCTCCATCTGTATGTGAACATCCTACTTCACCTTAGGAAGAAAGCCTAATACCAACATTTCCCAAATTGACCTTGTAAATATGTATCTACTCCTAATTTACTATGCCCTGGATGCCTTCTTGAATTATTAATAGTCTAAATCATACTCATTCTGGAGGAATTCATCGAGATCTCAGATCCATACTCGATCTTTCTCTCTTATCCCCATTCCACTCAGTCCCTTCCTTTTTTCACTCATATTCAACAACTACTTATCAAACATTTCATATGAGGAGCTTTGCTAGGTGCTGGGCTAGGTGCCATGAACGATTTGACACAATCCTTGCATCACAGAGCTTACAGTCTAAATGACATTAAGCAAATATGTGCATAATATATGTATACATACATACATAAAGACAATTGCTATAAAGAAAAATTTTAAGTTGTGTTAACAGAATTTAAAAATATTATAATTTGCTTTCAAAAGGCTTAAAAATGTTCTGGGGACTGAGGTATAGCTGTCATGCAAAAATGAAGTGAAGAATATTCCAGGCAAAGGCTAAAAAATAAAGGACCTGAGGAAGGAGATTTCTTTCTCTGTTTAAGAAACTCAAGTGACTAGTGTCGCTAGAAACTCAGTAAGTGAGGGGAAAAATTGGCCTAGGAAGAAATGAAAGAAGTGGTTGGGGCTAGATCATT
Organism: Lepilemur ruficaudatus; assembly: GCA_963574885.1. Lineage (NCBI taxonomy): Eukaryota > Metazoa > Chordata > Mammalia > Primates > Lepilemuridae > Lepilemur > Lepilemur ruficaudatus. Next base: position 2,360 of record CAUYRT010066049.1, read on the forward strand.
TGGGATCATGTAGACCATGACAGGAATTTGAGTCTTCTTAAAATTCACTAGAAATATACTGAAGGAAAATAAGGAAGTCATTGGTATGATTAAATTTACATTAAAAAAGACTTCTATAGTTCTGTTGCGGTATGTGTGTGAAGGCGAAGAAGAGTGGCTCTACCAATTCTGGCGTAAGATAATGGTGTCTTGAACTAGAAGAATGCAGGTAAAGAGAAGTAGGCAGGATGAAGGTAGAATCAATGTGAAATAGTGATGGATTGAAGGTAGAAAATGAAAGAGAAAAAAATATCAAGAACATTTCTAGATCTTCTCTGAGGTCTCTCTCCATTCATTCATTTGTTCAACAAATATTACTGAAATTAAGAAGGAAACCAGAAATGATGCAATTATTCTGAATTTGATTAGGGAAAAATAAGATTGAGATACTTGTAGTATAGTCATGGAGGTAGATATAGGAGTAAAACTCTGAAAAGAAGATTAGATGAAATCATAAATTTAAGAGTTGTTCACATAAAGCTGAAGTGTTAAGTCACGGCAATGAATGATACCTCCTGGGGAGAGTGAAATGAATCTGGACCATGACATGGAGACCCAAACATTTAGTTGAAAAGTGCTCAGCAAAGAAATTGAGTAGCTGTGACCAGAAAAATAGGACAACCAAGAGCCTAGGATGTCACAAATAGGAAAAGATGATGGAATTCAAAATAAGTATGGTTAACAACTCCATTCAAATGCTTCCTAATGCAAAAGAATGTGCCAACTGAAAGTATCCATTTTATTTAACAACTTAGAAGTCTCCAGAAGAAACAAAAGCCAAACTAGAGTGGCATGATGAATGGGGGGTGGGGGTAGTGAGAAATTGAACCAAAGAAAGCAGTTCTTTTATTAATAAAAGCTCTGTTTCATGCTTAGAAATTATGTCATTGTACCACATATTCTTCACCAAATCTTGTCTCAACTGACACTTTCATATTATTGTTTTAGTGACTTAGTTTTACTTTTTATTTTAATTTTTATTCATACTAGTTTAGTTTCTTAAGTAAAAGTAAATTCTTGGGGGTAACATTGTATATTTTATTTTCTTGAATCCCCCCATTGTATTTATTATATTAAGTGTGGGTTCTCCATAGTAATGAATGGATGAATAAATGAATAAAACAGTAAATGGTGAAGACAAAGAGAGTAAAAAATATTAAACAAAGTTAGTATGGGAAATGAATTGTGTCTTTTATTAGGATGAGCTTTAGATTTTGACACTACTTAGACACCTCTCCCCCAACAGTGATTTGCAGGAAATTGCTCAGAAACTTTAACATAGCACATAATCTAATCAGTTGGTTTCTTGAAGAATTCATTTGCTATCTACACTAGCATCTGGCAAACTGTCTTGATATCAGAGTGGAAAAAAAACCACTTCTATGGCCAGGATAGACTCATCTCAACCTTATAATTCTAACATCCAGACCTTCAAACATAGCCGCTATTGAAATGCAGGAGACATTACCTCTACCTCTATAGCCAGGAAAGAGTTACAACTCCTGCCTCTAGACGACTACCAACTGAAGAATTCATCTTAGGTCTGTCCTAAGCCAACATCTTGTTACCGTGTCTTCCCTTTTAACCTCAGTGTGTTGTAGCACAACACAGCTAACAAAGGGTAAGTACACACCTGTGCAGACTTTGTCAAAGCACACTTATCCCTTAGCTAAAATATAGCATAATGGCTGGCACATAAAATTAAATATTCCAATACAAGTCCTTTCGGACACTGTTTCTCTTACAAATGCATATCTGTGCAAAAGAAAGCATTTTTCAGAAAAAATGTATATCTCCTGTCTTTGTGTTAAAATGAAAATTGATGGGTTCTGCATGGAAACATTAAACAGTGCTTCAGGAAATCTTGAATTGGTTGTTCTTCTGCCATTAACAACCTTTATAATCTAGGGCAAGTCATTTATTCCTCTAGCCACAGTTTCCTTATAAAAATCAAGGGATTAAAATACACTAACTTCACAGTCTCTATTACATCTTGAATTCTTTAATATTAAATAAAAAAATGAAAATATTTACATTTTCAGTGAGCAAGAAGTTAGGATCTTTGGAACAAAATAATAATTGACATTAAATCAATAAAAATAATTGATGTTTTTTAGATCTTAGCAATTTTTAAGTTTCATATGACTCATATTTTGCGCTTTGTTGATTTCTATTTAAAAATCAATTTTAGATCTTTTTAAGGATGACTAACTTTGAAGCTGGTGGCCCATCTGTTTCTCTTTGTTAGCAGACTTCTTGAGGCTACTCTGAGTTTGTAAAGAAAGTGATTTGCTTTGATAAAGAAGCTTTTCAAAAGAAAAAATAGCCTCAGAATTTCTTTTTATACTCTGTAGTGTTTCTGAGACCCATACACTCACCCTAAGTAGGAAAAAATGGCTGGTTATTTGAAAAATTGCCATTATTAAATAAACTTATCCCTGAGGCTCAATTTTTTATAAAGAATGTATTTTTGAAATTCTATGTGTCTTTAGAAATTGGTTGTAACTTGTAGGTAATGATATCCTAACCATAATTTTTTATACAATAATTCCCTGCTGTGTCTTATTCTGTATTTATATGAAAGCATTTCAGAAAATTAGGTGGATATTACTTCATCTCAATTTCCAAACCATTCTGTATACTTTTTGTTTCCACTCACGTTTGTAAATTCTTTGAAGGACTTTTAAATAGTATTATGTCACCAGACCATCATGCAGAGAATGTAACTTCTTGTTCTTTGTCACATCACTGCCTTGAGCATGTCCTCTGAATTTCTTTAAATGACATTCGGTCTACCCTAAATTGTGTTTTTTACTGAAGGAAAACACAGCCAAAAGTAATACAAAATGGCTGGCAACCTAAAAATCACACTTGAAGTATACCTGAATGCTTAAAATATTTAAATTCAAATAAGGAAAAAACATTGTAAAAAAATGGTCAATTAATCCAAGAAGACTCTTACCTGATTTGGTATCTTTGGGCCACTAGTTCTTTCATGCAAACTACTTTCACTGTTATTCTGGGAGAGAGGGTCTACTTTCTGTATCCTTTTTCTTCAACATCATTCTTACCTGCTTACAAATTGCTTACACCTGAAATTTTCCCACTTCCTATGATTCCTTTCAAGCTTCTTTCTTTGGGAGTGATCTGATTCTTACAAACGTTTAAATGACTAATAACTTACAATGTTATACTTCTGTAAAGTAGCTGGTAGCAAGTTTTGCATGGTGCTCAGATATATTTTGCCTAATAAACTGAATCCAGATCAGTAAGCCAAGAATATTTAATAAACCTAAAGAAATTGATACAAAAGATTTTACTATCGATAAAACAATTGGTCATGGTATTTAATTTTTTGACAGAGAGACAGTATAGTATACAAGACTTGAAATCCAAAGACCTTATGTTACTATGTGAGCAATCTTAAGTCAATTATTATCAAGAGTTTCAGCTTTCCACCTATAAAATGAAGCAAATCATTCAGAACCAATTTTAATGTACATTTAAAAGGAGAAATTGGGATAGGTGATGTGGAAGCAATTTATAAGATTTTTAACATACTACACATGGGATTCTATAATTATATTTATTATTTGTAGCATCCTCCAAATTACACCATGTATTTAATAATGTACTGTCTTCATTCAGTGGGTCAAGCTTATTCCTAAAAGTGGCTGGCATTACATTATACTGATATAAAACAACAGATGAACACTATGAAATTGCTGTATTTTTATTCCACTGCCTTTCCCATGTTGTCTTTTAAATTAGGTAAATAATGTTTTACTTTTAGATATTTCCAAGAAGAGCATCTAGGGTAAAATTACTCAGATTACTCATTTAAGCAAGGAATTTAGTGTTCACATTATTTAATCATGGTAATAAGGACTAGAAAAGAAGAGAAATAAACAATAAGCTAGATTCTTAATCAATTTTATTATATACAGTATCTATATTTATTTATTGGATCTAAGAAATATTTCTGCATCACAAAGGCACAGCAATTGGCTCTAAAGCCTATGAATTATTCACACAAAGGCATTACATGAATTTAAGGATTTTTTGAGATTATTTTTTGAATACTACTCTCATTCAGGAAACATTTTACTATCTAATATGTGCTCAATATTGGGCATCCAGGTGTCTAGACAAGAGATTCATTTTTCAAGTTGTTGTAGTAAGTCACTACAATTTATTCATTACTGCTCAGGAAATGCAAAAACGTAACAAATTATTTTCTACTTATTTCCTGTATGCATATGAATTTAGCTTAAACCCTCATTCATCCTTTCATTTAAAAATCACACTTTTCGGGAATATCAGTTGTACAGAATTATACTTTCTTAGGTTTCTTCTGAATAAAAGGAAATTTCACACTCCTCTTATTGCTATTATAAACAATAATTGTCTAAAACTCTCCATTTAAGTCACTTTTTAACTGAGGAGAAATACACAGAGTAGGTCACCACATACAAACACACACACAAGGTTTACAGATAACACATTATTGTTCACACGATTTAGGGCTGCCTAGAGTTCTCTAATTATAAACAGAACAGTCAAGCATATACCTAGTGGCTTGGGAGAACTAGTGCATGTTTTCACTTTTCTCATGAAGAGAGAAAGATTCTGTGATTTTTCTCTCTTGAGATCTCTGCCTTTGGCTGGCCTTATTAGCATTCACCTTGCTTATCTTCTTGTGCCTGTCTTGTAACCCTAGTTGAATCCTAAATGCCCACCAGGAGAATTTAGTATCCCCTAGAGAATTTAGGAGAGAGGTTGTTTCAGAAGAAGTAATTTAACTTCAGACAATTTTCTCCATTCCACCTCTCTTGGTAATGTGTGCACTCTGGACAAAACAGGTCTTGTCTGCCAGAACCTTTGAATGTTTTTTGTGTTTTGGTTATTACTTAAACTTATTATAGGGCTTTCTGCTTGCAAAGCAGTAACTACTTCTGTATACAATCTGTCTGTAGTAGAGGGTTTCCTAGGCCTTTAGCAAAACTATCATTGAAAACAGATTTCACATCTCAGAATACAGAGACAGCAAAGGTGCCAAAACCTTCTGCAGAGATATGTCCTGGTATTCATACCTGTTGAAATTCTATTTCTTAATGATGGCAGGAAAAAGGTAGTCTGTTATTTATAAATGTGGTTTGAGTCTACACTGTGACACATCAGTGGTTGTAGTTAAGAAAGAGGCACATTTCAGGTATACCTATTTATTTCACAACAACCCATTATGTAGTGAAAAATCAAAAGAACTGTTTGTTTTTTAAATACTTTATAACTCCTTCTAATTTCTATTAGTACATTGAATTAAAGGGAATTAAAGGTAAAAGGGATAATATTTTTAAAATTTAATAATTATAAAGGCCCAGAAGAGTGCCTCACATATGTTAGGCATTGTATGTATTTGTAAAAGAAATCAAATAAAAATTATAAAGGCTTACTTTTGCTCTCATAATGACTGTAAATGATAAAAGTATAGCAATTTGTGTATAATGGCTTTTCTTTCTTGAGATATACTACATTGGTCACTTTTATCTGTCTAATTTAGGGAAGCATTATAGTTTAGGATAGTGGTTCTTAACTGAGGGCAATTATGTTATCACCTCCCCTGACCCCAGGGACATCTGGCAATGTCTGGAGACATTTTTGGTTGTCACAGTGCAGACTCAGCTGACATCTATAAGTACAAGCCAAGGATGCTGCTAAACATCCTGCAGTGGACAGGACAGTCCCCTAAAACAAGGCAATTATTAATGAATACTTCAACATACAGTACACAAGATGAAAATGCTTATTTAAATTTAAGATTTATAGATTTCAATATTTTATTCAGCAAATCGTGCCTTCAAAGCACTTTTATATACGTAATCATATTTAATGGTAGACAGATGTGACATCACAGTATTGCAATTTTCTATTATTCTGCCTTTCGGTTTTTGTATCAACGCATTTGTGATAAATTCAATTAATATATTTATTACAGAGTTTGTTCTGTCATTCATTTATTGTGCTGCCTCAACTTAGGCTTTCATCATTTTCTGAACTAAAGAAATGACCTACTGGATCAATCTCCATCTCCTAGACCAGTGTAGAATGGGTCACAGTCAATTGGTGAGATTTTATTCTAAATAATAATCTTGCTATTACTACTAAAGAACAAAAACTTATTTTTTAATAAATTAGAGAATATTCTGTGCACTCTCATTTTCATTCAGAATCCAAAACCTTTATATAAATGGAACTTAAAGGGGTTGAATTAAAGATATTTTAATGGGAGTATTTTCATAGCCCTGGTTTTTGGCCAAAGGTGTGTATATCTATCTTTTATGTTTATACAATGAGTAAAAAGAGATTAAGAATTGCTTTTCTACAATATCTCCCTTTCATTAATTTTCTACAATATTTACAAAATGTACTTAAAGAGATTTGTTTTCACTTGCTTTGATATGTAATGCTATAGATACGATATCATATTGCTTTGGTGGTTCTGAAAGGTTTGTTATTTCCTCTGGGTATTTGTTGCAGTTACATCATATATCTTGTATCCTTATTGGGGAAGGTACAGTTAAAGGGGAGTTGGGGTTACAAAACATCTCTGAAATGTTGACATATCCCTTGCAAAACGGCACTCTCAACTGCTTTCAAAAATGAAGCAAAATACGTATGTCCACTGCTTGGTAGTTTAAGACCCAGATTACATATCAACCTATATAGGTCAAATTAATCAATCCACCAATGAGAGAAAACTATCAATGGAAAGAACATTCCATATTAGATAAGCTATTTCAGTAAGAAAAGGAATCATGGTAATTCTTTTCTGGACCGGGTAAATATTGAGGGAGTTCTTAGTAAATGCCAGGTACTGGTGAGAGCTGTGAATTCAGCATTCAACAAGACAAGCAAAGTCCCCGCCCCTATGAAACTTATATTCTAGTTGCCCTTGGTATGGTAAGGGATAGGGATAAAAGTGTTTATTCTGGAGAATAAAATATGCACAATTCTGCATTACTTACTTTACTTAATTTAGAGAGCTCTTTAATAGGAAACCGTGAACTTATTTAGAAAGCATGTTTCTCAGTGTGAATTATCCACCCCAAAATTACTATCTTCTGCTACAAGAAATCTGACCAATGATAATACTGGTTCACTTCAACATAACTTAATATTTATCTCTTCTTTCATTTGATTCAAATTATAATGTTGATATTTTTATTAGTTTTTAAAATTTGTTACTTTTTAATATTAGTTTGTTTCTAAATGTAATATAATTTTTAGCTACCTATTGGAAATTATTTCAAGTTTCTCTATTCCTTTAAAAATAATTTTTTAAAAATTCCATTTTGTAAAATAATATTTGCAAAAAATATTTTTGAAGTCAAAGCAAATAATGTGCTGAGGGCTAATCTATGCAAGGAATTAGCAAAGGACATTCTTGCCTGATAATATTTTTGGAAATTACTACTATTTTTTCCAAAGAAAAAGAGAACATTTTCAGAAGAAAATAGTGAAACATTATTAAGCACTCATTAATTAATTGGTGGTTGAACTATTGTTCCTCTTCCTCATGAATTCTATCATCATGTCATCTAGCCTTAATGAAAACTAGGCTATATATATTGGCATGTTATCATATTTGTTTTTGTCCAATTAAAAGATAATTTTTAGCATAATATTATATAATCTCTAAAATCAGGATTCATTTTACAATCAATGCTTTCAACCGAATTGCAGTTGTAATGGAATTTACATTGAGAAGTGTGGATTTTCTCATAGTTTCATACTGTCTTTTCTTTTTAGTTGAGTTATACGCAATTCTGGTGCTGTATGTGTTGAGTTACCATTTAAAAATATTTTCACAAAGCTTATTATGCTTTGGTATTATGAGGAAAGTTATTTTGTATACAGAAATTTGAGGAAAAAAAGAAAAGTATAATTTTAATATTAGTGAAACAAATATTTGTAATTGGATTGCCTTCAATTCCATATTCTTAAGTAAAAACCAAATGCTTCATAAAGTCTAAAGAGGGACTATACCTATGTTCAGAAGAAACTGAATTACTGAGGTAAATGTGAAAGGACTACCAAATACCAAGCAAGGAAACTGAAGACAAAAGAAACTGCCATGAGAGGCTGGGATGACTGATGAATGGATCACTCAGATTGAAATAAGAGAATGTGGTTTGTTTATTTGTTTTAAATTAGCATCATGTGTTTTGTTTGCTTGTTTTCCTTTTTTATTGATACGTAAAATAATAATGTGTTTTAAAATCAGTGGCATCTTGTATTCCATGAAATGCAGGCTATATGTTCCTATGCGGAAATGAGAGTAGACAATTACAGGAAAAGAAAGAACTGATTTTATTATAATGTGCCCACTTGACTGATTAATCACTACGTTTTCCATCCTTTCATCCTCTACTAGGAACTTTACTTTATGGATAAGTAATAAACTAGCTGCTTAATGACTAAATTGTTCAAAAATTAACATAATTATATGAGTTTAGGGAAACAATTCTGATTATGAGAAAGATGTGGCCAGGCAGGTGCACTGAAAATTTCCTTCAGGGTTGTAATTCCCGAGAGCTTCAGAAGTAACCAACATCAATTAACATCATGATGAGTAAGTTATTTTTCCTTTGGGCCAAGGAAACCAAATCCAGATATATGTATCTATGCCAGAATATATTTTAAGATTTTCAATCAAGGGGATATTTCCTGTTTTTTAAACATGTTTCATGGTACGTGACCCTAAGATGTATGTTCTAAACTTAGAATTTTAGGGCTGGAAGGGAATTGAATGATTGCTGTGGTTCTCTGTTCTGATCCATGGATCTATAGCTCTGTTTTGTGCAAACCCCATGCTGTTTTAGTTACTATAGCCTTGCAGTACAGCTTGAAGGCTGGTAAAGTGATGCCTCCCAATTTGTTCTTATTATGTAAAGCTGCATTGGCTATTTGAGGTCTTTTCTGGTTCCATAAAAAGCACAGAACTATTTTTTCCAGATCTGCAAAAGATTATGTTTCATGGATCAGCAGAATCAACACTGTTAAAATGTCTATACTACCCAAAGTGATTTACAGATTCAATGCAATCCCCATTAAAATACCTTTTACTTCTAAGAAAGTCCCTGAGGCATGTCTTATAAGTCTTTCAATGCTTCCTTTGTATCCCAGGTCACCAGCCTGGCTGTGTCTATTCTAAATGTATGGCAAAGTTAAAATGGCAAATTAAAAGTTGTGGAGGGAGTCTGCTACAAGTAGCACATAAAAAAAAAAAAATAAGGATAAGGATGACACAGCAAACATGGAGACAGTAAAAAGGAATAGGACTCAGTAATATACTTCAATCTGAATTCATTGCATATAGAATCCCTTTAGACCTTAGTTTTACAGAAAAGAAGAGGGATTCATTTTAGTAATGATAATCTTGAAGCATCAACTTACATTACAATACTGTTCTGTATGTAATTTATTTTAGAAAAATATATATTTTTCAAAAATTCCCTTGGAAATAATGGAAGAAGGAGGAACTGGTGGTTAATCGAGCAGACTGCTTGTTTTACACTGGTTGTAGGGTAGAAAACCCTCCCTGTGCTTTAGTTTTCCAGTTTGTAGAGCAGGGATAAGAGAAGCTACCTCAAAAGACTCCTGTGAGAATTGAATATGTAAGAGAACTAGCAGATTGCTTGCAATATAATATATACTCCAATAAATATGTATTATTATCTCAAAGAGAAAAATATACTCAGAAAACATTTATTTAAAGGATAATATGTACCAGACAGTTGGGTCAGGAGGATAGAGTAGATAGTACGAGAAGTGGATGACTTGAGTTTGCATTTTGGCAGTACAATAGCAAGAACTTGATTTTAAGGAGTATGAGGAAAAGAGAAAAAAAGATAATTTTCAGGTGTTGGCCTGACAGTGGTGCCATTTACCAAGAAGGGTAATACTTGGGGAAGAATGGGTTTCAAAACTAAAAATCAAGTTTTGTTTTGGTTTGGTTTGAATTTATATCAAATTAGTGATGTTTGTCAAACAACAAAGTGATGGTAGCTGAATAAGCAAATTGGAACTATAGGTAGAAATTACGTTTAGAGATGTGGTCTTCCAGGAAATAGTGAAAAGATGGGTATTTAAAACTACACACCGTTTAGATTTCAATTAAGCAGAAATTTTCACTGGCTTCTTCAACATGTGCTGTACCGGCCTGCTGCTACCTCTAGAGCTCTTCTCTCTTCTCCCTTATCTGTTTCTCGTCACTGTTATCCTCTTCCTTTGTAGCAACAATAAATCTTTCACTTTTTGCAACTAGAACACGAAGCCAGCTAGTCTTAGTTTCTACCTTGATGCATTTTCCCACACCAACACAGTGCTCTCTTTAGGAAGAATTTTGGTCCCAGCTTGTAATCTTTACCTCCTCACAGCATGATTCAATGAGCCATGTCTAGTTTCTATCACTAAAGGATAAAGTTCCTGTGAGTAAGAAGGTAGCACGTACTTGTGGACCTGATTTTGATTAATAAATTACATCCAAAAATCAAAACAAAACATGTACTGAAAATTTATTCTAAGTGCTCTGTTGTCCTTTTAAGGTCATTGAATACACTTGGATGTTTGTAATTCTTTAAATTTCTCATTTACCATTGTGGTGATACAAATCACAATATTGATAATTCTACTAACTCTCTGGGCATATGCTTAAGCTAATACAGCATATTAAACCAACAAAAAATAATGGCCTCATATATTGGTATTCATTACTTATGAAAATAATCTCTATTTTCAAAAAAAACTATAGAATTCAAATTTAGGAAATTTAGATAAACAAATATCAAAATGCCTTTTAGAGTCAATCATTGAACCACTCCTGTGTAGTAGCATTGCACTGGAAAATTTGATCTCATGGAAGCTTTTATTGATGTTTCTTTAAATCCTGTTGAAAATTTAGGGGTTTGCACACAACTGTAAAAAACCACTCTACTCTATGTATGCTATGAATGTGCTTTTTACAGACATCTTTTCTTTTCTGTGTAGGCTACATATCGAAATCGAATTGTGAGCCAAAATCTCAGCACAAGGGACAGAAGAGCAATGCATACTCCCACCGAGGACCATTTTAGATACTTGGCAGCTGACCAGATGAGCCCCTACAAAAACAAGACATGTCAACTCTCAAGTCTATGTTTAAGTAATTTCTTGAAGGACAAGGAACTAGCAGAAGTTATCAAACATTCAAGAGGAACTTATGAAACCCTTACTTCAGAGGTTACACAAAACTTACGTGCCACTGTTGGACAGAGCTCTCTGAAGCCAACAGCTAAGACAGAAGGGCTTTCCACGTTCTTAGAGAAACCAAAGGACCAAGCTTCTGTGGCCCGACAGCATTCAACCTTTACAGGCAGGTTTGGACAGCCACCGAGAGGGCCAATCTCTTTACACATGTACAGCAGGAAGAATGTTTTTCTCCATCACAATTTACACACCACTGAGCTGCAGACTCTAGGTCAGCAGGATGGGTAATTAAATCACCCTGTTCCTGTCTCTGGGTAGGATAAAAATGGTTAGTGTTTCTCGTGCATAGTTTATATTAAAATTGTCATGTACTTTTTATTACTTTTTATTTTTAGTCCTAAGCAAAAACTTGTGGACATTTTTTCTTAAGAGTCAGGGTTCAAGCATGTTAATTGAATTAGGTTGAATTGCCTTGAAGACTTTATGTATGTGTGTGATAAATGGGACCATCTTGCTGGTTTATATAGTCCATAATTTATTTTTTATCTCTATCACTTACTGATATTTATTGAGGTTTCAGAAGGTAATATCAAATAGCAATCTGTTAACTCTGTTAATAGTGTTACTGTAAAAATAGATCTGAGGAAAAAATAGATAAAGGAAGTGTAAAGAATTTTAAATTACATAGCTAATAGAAGAAGAAAATGAGGAATTTTAAAGTCTTATATTTGGTGGTGTACTTATTTGAAGAATGAAGCTTGCTAGCATGTAACCTAGAGATGTGTTTGTCTCTATTACATACATTCAAGCTTATCTTGTGATACTTACTATTAAGGGGGGAAAGGCTGTTTCTTTTATCCTTTAAACGTTTAGTTCACACCAGTTCACAAAGGATTTCAGACAGAGTAATTGCTAGGCAAATAGAGAATGACAGCTCTGATCTTTGAAAAATTTTGCTTTCAGTTTTTTCTGTTGATGTTGAAGTATGAAGACATAACATGGTGATGCGGTAAAGTTGGCTGAAGTTTGTCAAATGACACTTAAAAATGACATGCTATGTTCTATGTTTTTTGAGTCACTGTCAGGGCAATATTAGCATATTTTTCAAAATTTAGAGGATGGAACATTCTAAGAAAAATATTCTTTTACTTTACTCTCCTTATATTTTTAAAAGTCTCATGCTCTACCGACTGAGCTCCAGGCCTCTTAACTCTCCTTATATTCTTAAACGTTCATTTATTTTTCAATGCACATCCAATTTCAGTTTATATATATCAACCTACATCTATGACTGTATCAATTGAAAAACAGAAGGTGAACTTTTTAGTAGCCAGAATACAATACTCTGACTATACAGTCTCCTTGATTCAGAATAAAATGTAAAACATTTATGAAGTTTGACAATTTGATCTTAGAAATAAACCTCTAACAGGAATATTTAAAACACAAATATTTCTCTTTGACAAATACGGCCTAATATGTTACATACTTAAGTGTACATGAGATAGATCAACAAATCTACCCATTTACTGATAATTTTTTCAGGTTTCATTAGTAACAAAGCAGTGTCAAACAGTATCAATAAGTACAAAAATAAATAATTTTTAAAGGATTAGTAGGAATCAAGGCTGCAGTTTTTCTTATACAAATATCAGAGCTGGTAACTATTATCCACATTAGGCATAGTCCATGAAAATTGAAACTGTCATACCTACTGCATGATCTGTTTTTCTTGCATTCTCTAAAAGACAGAATCCATCTGTGTGTACAAATAAGATGAATAAAGGGAAATTGAGATAGCAGTTTTAGCATGGCATCCACCTAACCTGCTTAAATTAAAGCCATGTGCAAAATGCATCTCCTATTATAAAAATGTATTTGAGCTTAATGCTTTGGGGAAAAGTCATTCGACTCCTCCTCTCCCCTCACAGCTTTAACTATTGAACTTTTATAAATTTTCAAACTTTGATGAGAACTGATAAAGTAAGAAGTCTAGTGGATATGCTGTACTTGTAATTTTGGTTTTCCAAAGGAACTCACATGTGCATCAAGACAAACGTTTGCCAAATGTTTTCTTTCTTTGTGTGTTTGTAATTCTGCCAAGAGAATAATACACGCTGCAATTTGCTTGCCTTAATGAGACTGCTATCTAAAATTCCCACCATACTTCAGAAACTATAATGTTCATGCAGATATAAATTTTGGGTTAGGCGATATTTTAAAATGATAGAAAATATATTAATTGTGGAATTTAGCTTGATTTGTCCTGAAATTTGGTGTGTGTTGCTAGAGTATTTTAAATCTGTAAATAGTAAGCATGACAAAATAATCAAGGATTTTTTCCCAGGATATGAAGGACTATGTATCACAAATAATGTTTTTGATTTGGACTTTTGGAGTTTATAGTTTTGTTTTCCTAGAAGATAGACTTTTGAATTATACTTTATAAAAAAATAATCTATTTAAGAAAATCTGTCATTTAATAGACATTTTAAGAGATGTTTTAAACACTAGTATTTTCTTGAAAAATCTTTTTTAAAGCTGAATCATTCAAAAAGAAAACCTGGATTAAACTGTTCGATTTTAAAAGGAATGGTATTTTTTGGAAATATCATCTTAAAGCTGTTTTGTATCAGTATTTTCAGCATTGTTATAATATTATTTGTAATACTAAGTGTAACTCAGGCCTGGAGAAGGTGTCAGCCCACTATGCTAATGTACATCAGTAACTGTAAAACAGGGGTCCTTTGTAAGTTTCTCTTGTATATATATATATAGTAGCTCATAACAATGGCATGTGGGCATTCTTTCAGTAAATTGATTTCTTTGTACAAAAATCTCTAGTTTTCTAAGACAGTTCCATGTATAAAGATGATTTATACATTTCTCCAAGGCAGTACATATCCAAAGACATGACAACAGGGGGAAAAAGTGCTTGTTTTTCTGATGGAAGCAGTGGTCTTTTATTTCCCTCCTCTTTCTTCTGTGCATGTGTATGTGTAGCTAAACCTAAATGACCCTGTAAAATTTCTGCTGCAAATTGTCTCTTCTGAATTTAAAATGTGTTTTAAGGACTCTTAGGAAGAGATATTCCTTGAAGAAAAGCTGTTTCCACCTGAAATAAACTGTTCCCATTTTTATAATTATTGGAACATGAAACTGTATTTCTATGAACTCAGTGATTTTTTTCCAAATCATTTTATATGCCAACAGAGCCACCATGAAACTCTGGATTATGTGTCAAATTAATTTTACTCCTTTGGAGAACCTTAGTCTTTGTCCAAGTGACACCATGAAACTATTGCTGCAATACTAAAAGTTTGAATCTATCAGTATCAATATGCTCAGGGTAAGAACCTAGAGCCCCATGTTATTCAAGTTATTTTTGTTATATGTTGATTGAGATATAGTAAATCAATAGTCAATATTAAATATCTATAGGCATAGACATAGTTACATAACTGAAAATGTTTGCAAACATTTTCAGGATTAATCTGGGTTCATGATCTGTGTTTTACTCCTTATATTTTCTAAGATTTAAACATAGCCCATTGTCATTATTTTCCGAGTATTTACCTCTTGTTGAATTCAAAGGAAATATCACATTTTGTTTTGTCTTGTGTGTCTAAACAGAAATAATATACATCCACCCCCCCAAAAAAGTTATTTTTTTTATTATGTATTTAAGGACCACGTCCCTGAGATAAATGATCACATTTCACTAGCCCTCCCAGGAACTTTCTTAGTAATTTGGTTGTTGATTATTAATTAGTTGATTAGCTTAGTAACTTAATTGATGCTTAATAACTTAGCAATTTATTGAATGGTGGATACCGCTTCTCCATAACACTGGTCATTATCTCTTTCTCTTTATCAAAAAATAGTAATCCATAGCAGTGGGTAACTTGGAATACTGGGCATAATCCGAAAATTAGAATCTCATAATTATAATCTTAATTTTGTCACAATTTTTCACTTTCAAAGCTTTACATTCTGAACATCTATAGAAGTAGGAAGCACTCTATCAAGAAAATAATCCATCACAATCAAGTGGGCTTCATCCCAAGGATGCAGGGGTGGTTCAACATATGCAAATCTATAAATGTAATTTACCACATAAACAGAAACAAAAACAAAGACCATATGATCCTCTCAATAGACACAGAAAAAACATTTGACAAAATTCAACACCCTTTTATGATAAGAACGCTTAACAAAATAGGCATAGACGAGGCTTACCTAAAAATGATACAAGCCATATATGACAAACCCACAGCCAACATCATACTGAATGGGGAAAATTGAAAGCATTCCACTTAGAACTGGAACCAGGCAAGGTTGCCCACTATCTCCACTTTTATTCAACATAGTGCAGTCCCTGCAAGCGCAATCAGACAAGAGAGCGGAATTAAGGGCGTCCAAAGGGGGCAGAAGAGCTCAAACTCTCACTCTTTGCTGATAATATCATATTATATCTAGAAAACCCCAAGGATTCAATCAAGAGACTTCTTGAATTGATAAATGAATTTAGTAAAGTCTCAGGATACAAAATCAATACACACAAATCAGAGGCATTCATATACGCCAATAACAGCCAAACTGAGAACCAAATCAAAGACTCAATTCCCTTCAAAATAGCAACAAAGAAAATAAAGTACCTAGGAATATAATTAACAAAGGAGGTAAAAGACCTCTACAGGGAGAACTATGAAACACTGAGAAAGGAAATAGCAGAGGATATAAACAGGTGGAAGACCATGCTCATGGGTCGGCAGAATCAACATTGTTAAAATGTCTATATTACCCAAAGTGATCTACAGAGTCAATACAATCCCTATTAAAATATCATCATTTTTCACAGATATAGAAAAAATAATTTTATGCTTTGTGTGGAACCAGAGAAGACCCTGTATAGCAAAAGAAGTTCTAGGCAATAAAAACAAAATGGGAGGTATCAATTTACCAGACTTCAAACTATACTACAAGGCTATAGTAATAGAAACAGCTTGGACTGGCATAAGAACAGGGACATTAACCAGTGGAACAGAATAGAGAATCAAGATATAAAACCATCCTCATATAGCCATCTAATCTTTGACAAAGCAGACAAAAACATACACTGGGGAAAAGCATCCTTATTCAATAAATGGTGCTAGGAAAACTGGATAGCCACATGTAGAAGACTGAAACAGGATCCACACCTTTCACCTCTCACAAGAATCAACTCACGCTGGGTAACAGACTTAAACCTAAGGTGTGAAACTATTAGAATTCTGGAGGAAAATGTTAGAAATACTCTCCTAGACATTGTCCTATGCAAAGAATTTATGAAGAAGACCCCAAAGGCAATCACAGCATCAACAAAAATAAATAAATGGGACCTGATCAAACTAAAAAGCTTCTGCACAGCCAAAGAAACTATCATGAGAGCAAACAGGCACCCTACAGAATGGGAGAAAATTTTCGCAAGCTACACATCCGATAAATGGCTGATAACTAGAATCTATATAGAACTCAAGAAAATCAGCAAGAAAAAAAATCAAACAACCCTATCAAAAAGTGGGCAAAGGATATGAACAGAAACTTTCCAAAAGAAGACAGAATAATGGCCAAGAAACATGAAAAAATGCTCAACATCTCTAATCATCAGGGAAATGCAAATCAAAACCACAAATAGATATCACTTATCTCCAGTGAGAATGGCCTTTATTAACAAGTCCCAATACAATAAATGTTGGCATGGATGCGGAGAGATAGGAACACTCCTACATTGCTGGTGGGACCTCAAGCTAGTTCAACCTCTGTGGAAAGCAATATGGAGACACCTTAAAGCGAAACAAGTAGATCTACCGTTTGATCCAGCAATCCCATTACTGGGCATCTACCCAGAAGAACAAAAGACATTCTATAAAAAAAGACACCTGCACTCCAATGTTTACAGCAGCACAATTCACAATTGCAAAGATGTGGAAACAACCCAAGTCCCATCAATACATGAGTGGATTAATAAAATGTGGTATATGTATACCATGGAGTACTATTCAGCTATAAGAAACAATGGTGATATAGCACCTCTTGTATTTTCTTGAATAGAGTTGGGACCCATTCTGCTAATTGAAGTATCACAAGAATGGAAAAATAAGCACC